>JBBMFX010000037.1:3678595-3716933 GCA_037832545.1 Rhabdalestes septentrionalis | reverse complement strand
TTGCGAGGAAAAAAGTCTTAGAAAGACCTGCTGGTTCTTCTCTCCCTCAAGGAGCCGTGCGATTATTTTTTCGTTCGACGTTCGACGTTTTCTCCAGCTTGCTCTTCTTGCCCCAGTGAGATTTCCAAACCTTTTCATTTCTTTTTTTTTTTTTTTTTGTAAATAGGTCTACAGATGTGACGTGCCTCTGTAGAGAAACATACTCTTATTACAGGCAGAGCTTAAGCAACCATTGCATGCTGCAAGCGTGGTGTATTGTGAGCCATTTATATGAAACTTTTTCCAAGTTGTTCTCACGAATAACCTATATTGACACTACTTTTTTTTTGGTTTGCCTTTGGATCGGCAGATTATTTACATGACATAAATCGTTTAGTGTAATGCATTAGTACATTGCTGTTTTAGCTTGTGCAATTATACAAGTGTCCTTCCTATCGTTTGAGTGTGAAATGGAATTTTTGTGGTCACCTCTGAATGGGATTAGATTTTCCAAAAAAAAAGAAAAAAGAGTAAAAAAAAAAACAAAACAAAAAAACACCAGATAAAGAAAAATTAGCTAGGCCTCGCCACACACACTACATTTTGCGGTAGCTCGCCTACATCTGTTTCAACTAAAACGTGACTGACATTGTAAACGACTTTGAATAAAACACACACTAAAGGAACCGTATTTTCTTAAGTTTTTACATTTTGAATTGAATCTCAGAAAATGATTTGTTTATCCTGGAACGAGCTCTTCTTGTTTGACTTAAATATTTGTGTACGTTTTTTTATTTCTGAGGTGGCATTTAATACATTGTGTTGGCAATTTAAAAACAAAAAATATATATAGAGAAATATATATATATATATATATATATGTGTGACTTTGTAAGACTATAACATGGTTTCGCAGTGCCATAACCTTTCTAATGCTGTTTTACAGAGCTAGAAGTGTGAGTTTTGAAGGAAAATATTGCAGATAGATGCCACAAGGAGTGGCAGATGACATGCCAAGGAAGGGACCGTGATTCTTTTTTTCTCCCGTTGTCATGGTTTAATCCTCTGACATCTTCAATAAATGCATTTCTGGCCTCATTGTTGAGCGTCGCACTGTATTATTTCTGGAAATCGGGAAATAGCTGTTGTTCCTCACATTGCCACATGATGGCACTGGTGGTATGGAGGTGGGCACAGTGTCCATCCTGTCTGGTGCCCCAACCCACCCACTTGCACCCCAGATTAAAGGCACAGGAAGAGAGACTGCAGTGAAAGGGCCTCCGGTGGGGGGTGGGCTGATGACTTTCACAGAGCATGCTTGGATCAGCATGGGGCATTTCTCTCAGAGTGGGAGATTAAAAGAGTCGCTTGCCATCTGAAGGATGGTCCCAGATTTCAGGCCATCTCTCACCTGAATGTTCCCAAAGTTTGTTTTTTTTCTCTCTAGCCTTGCAAAGTTCAGAGCCATCATCGATTCCTAAACACACATAATTTGGTGCACTTTTTAAAAAAAAAGTCCAGACATAACAAAACTTGAGGCCCAGTGTATTGTATTTCTCATTTGGAACCGTATTCCGCATCATAATTTCCCATGAAAGACGCAGAGCTGGTTGATATTGATTGGTAACTGTGCTCTCCTCCTAGCTCAGTAGAAAACCAGATCCTCCAGGCAGTAAAGGGGGGAAAAATAAAGCCAGTCTGTATGTCAGACTCTAAACACCAGTATTCTTCTCATGGGAACGTGCCAGAGTTGGCAGGAAATGACCAGAGACGAGGTCTGTGGAGCTCAATGAGGAAAGATGGGTGAAATACTGACATGGTTTTCTGAAAGAGAACCTGTTTTTTCATTCAGGTCCTCCACTGGAAGGCTTCTATAGCATTCAGACACAGTTATCTTGTGGGGTAAGTGCACCAGAAGGGTAATTTTAGCTGAAGAGGAATTTCTCTCAAGAAATTCAATTCCATCAGATCCAGTAACGCCACAGAATAGCAGGCGTTGAAGGAAATGTGTTGAAAGATGCTATTTATTCCTAAACATGGACTGAAACTTAAGATCAAGTGTGAAAAAGTAACATGCGATAATTCTACTGTCAGTGTGCCATAGCTGTGTGAACATCCAGAATGTCCCCTACTGCTCTGGAATTTTCTATCCCATTCACAATTCTTCACCTTCATAAATTTCTAGAATGGTCTGTCCCTGTTCACACACTTCTGGAATGTTCTCTAATCAATCACTGTTCTCTAATCAATTCTACAACTTTCTATCCAAATTCATTATCTTCTGTAATATTCTGTCCCTAGAACATATTGTCCCCATTCACACTGTTCTGTACACTTTCAATGCTGTTCTAGAATGTTGTCCCCATTAACAGTAGTCTAGAATGTCCTCCCTCATTGTTACTGATCAAGAATGTTCTCCAAATCCAAAGTTGTCAATAAAATGAAATCTACAGTCAGTCCTGTTCTAGAATCCCTTACAGAAATGTCTCATGTAAAATGTACTCATGTGAAACGAAAACAACACATTTACTAATGTGTGGTCATGTGTGACAAGAAACAGCACGCAATTCACATCATCACATGAATGTAAAAATTGTCCGATGTTTCCTTTGGTATTTGTGTCCCCATTATTTCTGATGTTTTAGATTGTTCTCCCCTTGCTTCAGACTGTTCAAGAAAATTCTGCCTCATTCATGCTGGAATAGAACTCTTCATTGAAACTGGTATAGTTTGTTCTCCATCCATTCAGTTTGGTCTAATGGATTCTCTCCCATTAAAACCGGTTTAGAGTGTCCATTCCGTATTCAAACTGGTATAGTGCATTCTTCCCCATTCAAACTGGTGTAATGTGTCCCCCCCCCAAAAAAAAACAGATCGGTGTTGTACCTAAAACTGGTAGTGTATTCTCCCCTCAATAAAACTGGTGTAGTGTATTCTCCCCCCAATAAAACTGGTATAGTGGGTCCTCCCACCATTAAAACTGGTATACAGTATTCTCCCCTCAATATAACTGGTACAGTGTTTTCTCCCCTCAATAAAACTGGTATAGTGGGTCCTCCCACCATTAAATCTGCTATGGTGGATTCTCCTCCCTTTTAAATTGGTATAGAGTATTCTCCCCATTAAAACTCATATGGTGGGTTTCCCCGCATTCAAACTTGTATAGTGGGTTCTCCCCCCATCATGGAGGTTATCTTGGTCTTTTTTTAAACGTTCTGAAACATTAGAGTGATGATGTGTGTTCAGTCAGTGTTGGAGAAGCAGAGTGGTGTGGTAGATAACCTCATCAGCAGGGGGGCTTCACTGCTCACATTAGTCTGCATCATGGTGCACGGCTTGCCCCCCTCAGGGCAAATCTGCAGTGGTGTATCACAGCAGACAGACAGGGTCTAATCTATGGATTAACACAGGCAGGGTCCCTCCACCACGGCTTCTCTATGTGTACTGCAATGTGTGTCAGTAGATATGATGGTTTTTACTGAAACACACACTCAAACGTCTAGCACTGGAGGTGGGTTTGCTGGGTCAGAGTGAGTGTTAGACCTAATGTTCAACATCCGGAATGTTACGATCAGGGTCTTTTCTTGTGACAATCAATAAGCAGTTGCTTAGGGCTCCTGTGCCATATTTACGGATGAATGTATGCATGTATTTCTTCATTTGCTTTAAATTACATTTATTAAGAATATTAGTGGGTATTTGTATGTATATGAGAGTCTGTGAGGGCATGTATAAAAACGTTATGTGTATATATATACACACACACACATAACACATAACATTTTTATACACTAAAGACTTTATAATATACCTTAAAACAAACTGCTTCTTCAGTTGTAAGTTTCTCTCCACCTCTTTGCTGTCCCAGAAGAATTCATCTGACTGTCATGTTCCTGTTTCCCCTCAGCTCACCTATAGGCTACAGGACACCCACCATGCCCCAGATCAGGTTTCACACCAGGCACCATGACTATAGTAAACAGTGTAATGTCCCCCAGGAACCCTGTAGTGGCAGAAGAGACCTGTTGCTTCACAGGTGTTTTCATACCCGAATGGCCTACTGGCCAAACAATCCCTCTATTTTTCAATGGAATATTTTCCTCTGTTATGGTAATAGACCTTGGAGGTCTGGTATCACTTTGTGTCCTCTTAAACATTTCCATTAAAAAACTCTGGCTCTAAGACATGCTTGGTTATGGAGAAAATTAATGCCCTTTTTAAAACGACTGCTAAAACACTCCACAGTAAACATATTGTTCATATGTTTACAAATGTTTTGTCCTGCATACATTTTTTCCAAAAATGTATCACTGGGCTTTTGGAATGGTCGTGCCATTAAGGAGTCCACATATGAATATCACAACATGCAAGCACACACTTGAGCTGAGATTAGACTAGTGACCTTCCCAAAGCAGGACATTCTCTCATTGTTGGTACTTAAGTGGTTTTGACAGTAGTAGCCCACAGTCAAAGTCACCAGTGATAAAGTAAAGTAGCAGACATTCACACAACGTCAGTTCAGTGACCAAAAGCTTGCTTGTATTGTTTTGACCATTTCATGACCTCTCAATTAAGAAGGTTTGGAACAGTTGGCAGTAGTTTAGGTCGCTTGTTTCCCCTCAAAAATATTCTAGACAAAAGTACAGGGACACATCTATTAATTATAGAAATCAGGTGGCACCATACTTCAAATGAGGTGCAATTTAAATGCTTCAAGACAACGCCATGCTTGCAACTTTGTTGTTACGGTTTGAGGAAGAATCATTTCTATTCCAGCAGGACTGTGTCCCAGTGCACAAATAAAGATGTGGGTGGATTAGTTCAGTGTGGAAGAACTTGACTGGACCACACAGAGCCCTGACCTCAACCCCATCCAACACCTTTCAGATTAACCGAACATAGATTGTGAGCCAGGCCTTCTCGTCCAACATCGGTGCCTGACCGCATAAATGTCTAAGGAATGACTGAACACAAATTCCCACAGAAACTCCAAAACCTTGTGGAAAACCTTCCAAGAAGAGTGGAAGCTGTTATAGTTGCAAAGAGTGATGAACTCCATACTAAAGTCTGTTTATTAGAATGCAATGTAATTAAAGTCCCTGTTCGTCTAATGGTCAGGCGTCCCAGTACTTTTGTCCATATTGTGTAATTACTGGCATCTTAGTAGGATGTGTCAAATCACAACTGCAAAATGACACAGTCTGAGAAGTCTATTGCCTAATATTATTGTAAAGAAATTAAATTATACAATGGAAAGTACAATGGAAAGTATTCTCCAAAAGTATATGGAATATCACACCTATAGGAGTCTTCCCATTCCAAAACTACAGGCATTAATACTAGCCCACCTTGTGGCAATAGTAGGCTCCACACTTCTGCAAAGATTTTTTTGTGTGTAGGAATTTGTGCCCATTCAGTCAAAAGAACATTTGTGAGGTCAGCCATTGGTGCCGGACTAGAAGGGCTGGCTCTCAATCATCATTTCAGTTCATCCCGCAGGTGTTCACTTGGCATTGCATGTAGTGGCCTTAGGCTCTTGTGCAGCTGCTCAGCCATTGAGACCCATCATATGAAGCTCCTGACACATGATTCTTTGAGCCAGTTTGGAACTCATGTAACAGAAGGTAAGCAATGAGCTGTTATTGCCCCTAATTGCTTCTGTTTTACAATAATAGCAGGTGCAGCTGACCAATCTAGCAGAGCGTAAATTTAACAAACTGACTTGCAGCAAAGACAGCATCCTATGATAGAGTCCCTGATCTCTTCAGTATGACTCATTTTAGGACCAGTGTTAATGCTTGGCTTCCCAAATTATGCTTGATTTGTTAGCAATGAGTATGACTGCAACACCTCAACTAAGAGGGCTGTCTAAAAACTTTCGACCACATAAGGCATTTTTCCGTAGGTATACTGTGCTGTACCTAAACCATACAGTGATGGAATGGGACTTATCTCTCAGCCTGATAAAAGAAATTCTGACGCTTTAGTAGTGCGATTCTCTCCCCACAGTTTATGGCCACTCTTCCCAAAACTGCATCCTTAGATTCATCCATATCGAAAAGTTTTTTCTGACAGAACGGCTTTTGTTATCGTGGTCTTTTATTAAGTCTTGTTTGACTTTTTAATTATTTTTCTCTATATTTTTTAGCCATGTGACAACTTTTTAGGGAAGTCCTGGTGCCCCTTTTCCATAGAATTAAAGATCCATTTGTTATTGTCATAGAAATTTTATTTCAGATAGTAGTGCTTGTCCTTCATTGACTTCCCAGGCAGTTCTGAGACAGCTTGTTTATGAGTCACTTTACATATAATGGTATAATATTTGTTCACCATATGACACGATTCCTTATTCCATTGGAAAAGCACTTATTGAGTCTAAAAACACATCCAACTGGTAAAAATCCCTGTAAAGTAAAGCCTTGATTTTCAACAATTTCCTGGGACCAGTGGAGATGTGTGAAATGCTCACTTGTGTCAGAGGCAGGGCCCGTTGGTGAGCATGTCTAGTTTACTGCTCTCAGGGAGGGGAGTTTGAGTGCTGCATCAGAGGACGGTAGTTTGGGGCCGAATGGGTCTACCTGCTGAGAGCTTGTACTCGGAGCTGAAAGAGACATGCTGAGAGAGGCTTGGCTGTTTAAGCTCCCTCTCACTCGTCTTTTTCCATGCCTTTGATCACTGTTTTAATGTGCCTGTGACTAGCAGCCCACATGTGTGAGGTGGAAAATCTGTGTGCTTTGTAATCACATCCTTTTCTCTTCTTAGTCCATGTGCGTAGTGAGGTAGTGGCTAATTTAGGGCACAAAACAGATAAGCCATTTACAGCACTAATCTGATGCAGGTCCTAACATAACTGGACCTTACTCTCTACTGTTATACAATGAGTCAACACCTCCAACAAAATAGTCTCAGAAATCACTAGTAAATGTCTCAGAATCACTAGTAGCACCTTGCTAAGGCTTTGTGACACCTATGGAAATGACATACACCGACAGTGCATACGGAACGTTCTCAGACCCCATCAACTGTGCAGCCTTATATAGCCAAGTGTGTGTCTTTCTTAATTTAGTCTAATTTATTTCACTGTACTGATAGAGGCCACATGGTGCAGTGGATTGAAAACCATGGTTGGGGGATTGAATCCGGGTCCTGGCCTTCTGTGTGCCGAGTGTGTATGTTCTCCTCATGGTGGCGTGGGTTTCCTCCAGCATCTCTGGTTTCTCCCACAGTCCAAAGACACGCATGTCAGGTGAATTGGGGATTCTACATTGAGGTGTGAGTGCCCGAGGGGGTGGTGTGTGTGTGTGCGTCCCTGCCTCACTCCCATAGACCCCAGGATAGACTCCGGGTACCCATGACACTAGAATGGGTTAAGCTGGTACAGAAAATGAATGACTGACACTGATAGTGGTCCATGAGGTCCTTAATTGGCCTCCGAGTGTCAGTCCAATGCTAAAGTACATGTAAGATATTTAAGATATTTAAGTCCTTTAAATAAATAAAAAATCAACACAATATTGGAAACACCTGTTTTTGCTTTGCCATTGTGGAGTACTGTGTGTAGACTGATTATAGAAAATATTATATTATACTTTATAGATTATAGAAAATAACATCCATTTTACGATGTGTCTCAGACATGACATAGAGAAGGACAACTTGAAGTGGTGGAGGAACCTTCCATATGCACTGTACATACACATAAACCTACATAAACAACAAAAGACATCAGGGGAACTGGAGGTGCTAAATTTCCCCTAGTTGCAATTGAATATGTGTCTGTGTGTCTTCCTTGTGATGGACTGGTGAAAAACTATGACTACAAGTAGAGGTTCCATTACACCCTGTTAAAGAAGCAGCGGTTTAGGTAATGGCTGGATACAGGTAATAAAGGTTCAAGTACATGTCATGCAGCCTTACAAATACTGGACCTTTGTGAAGTGTTGTCTCAGTATCTATTGCTTGTGTAAACCACAGGTTTTGGTAAGTCAATGAAATACTGAAATTTAAGCAAAAACTGTTGGTTTATCTATTAAAGAGGCAGCTGGTGGCTTTAGTGGTTAAGGAGTTGCCTCTGCAATCAGAAGGCCGTGGGTTCCAATTCCAGGACTGCCACTGGCGCCACTGAGGTATCCTTGAGCAAGGTACCGCCCCCACACACTGCTCCTCGGGTGCCATAGCTGGTTGCCCACTGCTTAACTTAAATGGGTTAGATGTAGAGAACAAATTTCACACTGTTCACACTGGGTGCTGTGGTGTGTTCACAGGTGTCTAAAAGGGGCCACTTTACTCTATAAGTACCTAGCGTCACTCAGGTTTTGATTTTTTACCCCCTATGTTGAGAACACCATAAGAATAAGAATGCCTTCAGCAGTGACTGTGGAACATTTAGATAAGGAAAAAAAACATGTTTGTTTTTATCTCTGCCAAACTTGATGTGGCTGGAAATAGTCAATTCTAAGCTTGGCTTCCCAAAGAAGATATTTTTTTAATGAGTGAATATAGAGGAGAGTGAAAAAAAAAGCACTCATATGGGAAATGCTACTGAGTGTTGTCGTTCCACTTTTTTCAAAGAAAGAAAAGGAAGCTCAGTGTGAAAAAAGCTGGAAGGGTGAACTGAAAACCTGTTTCTGACCTGCGTGAGTGAGCTTTTAATACTTTTTACAATTGCTACATTTTTACAATTGCTAAACTGGGGCTGCTCTGTGGCGCGAAATGAATGAAAGTAATAGGTTACATTGTGCTTTTCATGCCTAGCGTTAAGTTTCCAGTTTTCTGGTCAAATAAAGACAGATGCCATGATCTGCTGGTTAGCCTTGCGTCAGCATCCATAAAAGTGTAATTAGGGTAAGAAACTGACTGGAAAGGGGCAAAAAGTGATTTCCAATGAAAACCTAAAGGCGCTTTCATGTGGCAGCCCTCAAAATCCCTCGCATTCCTCCATGCTGATTTCACTTCCCTGGTAAACCCAGGTCCACTGCGCTATCCTGTGGTCTGTTTGGAGAACTGATGAGTTCATTCATTTAGCTTCTTTAATTAGCGAGGCACAAACACGTGAGTGCTGATGCGGCGTGGACTGTAACAAGCCTCTGGCGAATGATCACACTTTGCCTTACATGCAGGTCAAATACATCATAAGGGTCTGGTTTGGTGAGGAAACCTCAAAAGGCAACGGGAATGGAGCTCTGTTCAATGGAACCCATTTTTTCCTTATGAGTAAAAATATCTTTGTGTCGTTTTTGATTGGCCTAAATTTAAACAAGTTTAAAAGGCCTATTATCATTGTGCCCAGTACTGTAAGACCATCTTATGGTTTTGTTGCAGATGTTAAATATTCCAATAGTAGATTGCTCCAGTAGATTTTAGCATTGATGCATCTCTTTGCCATGCAACATGCATCAAGCTTCACAAGTGATGTGCTTTAGCTTTTATAGTATTACGTTACACTGGTTCCAGTAAGAATCATTAGCTAGCATGGGCCATGGCTTCTCTGAAAGACAATGTGTTTGGCTGCATTTTCTGCTGTCTCACATGGCTCCACTTTTATGGATCCACGTGTTTCATAAAACCGGACCCCAGTGCATGAACTGAGCTGGAAAGGTTGGAAAAATGTGAAACGCAGGAACCGGGAGCGTGGCATGAAACATTCAATGAGTCACTCATGCCAAAACTGAGCGGAACGTCTCACTCAGCTCTTTGCCTGTCTCCATTCTCCTCATGACTTACAAGAATTTGAATCTGTGTGTTACAATAACCTATGGTTTCTATGGCGAGGCCAATACAAATGATGGTGCCATGGAAACTAGACTCCTGAAAACAACGGTGCCAAAGCTAATCGTCCATTGGAGCAGAGCCACAGAAGAACCTCGTTTTGTTCTCCAGAGAGCATTTCGGGAACAATTTATGTGCGAGTGTGAAGCAAAGTTTGTAGACCCTCCACACAGTGAAAATATTCTGATGTAATCAAGCCTTTCCGAGCATTGTAAATTCAAACCACTGCTAATGAGGAAACTTTACTGATCCCAGAGGAAATAGCTTAGGTTACAACTGCACAGACACACAGATACAAATTAAATATAAAGTCTATTTAAATCCAATACAAACTCCATGCTATATACACAATGCTGGGTATAAATCCTATAAGTGTGTAAATTACAGTCAAATACATGTTTAGCAACAGTTCCTTGGGTAACATGGGCTCCAAATTTGAAGAGAAAAGGCCTGATATGTTGAACGACCCAAATCTTCCCAGGAGCCAAATGATATCCAGTGACAGTTCAGCAGGATTTTACACTGGAACAGGCCCATTATGTGAGGCCCAGGGTTTAGAAGGCTCCTTCCTCGTCTTCTAATTGGCCAGTGTCGGCTGTGAGGACAGGCATGTGCAAAAGGTGAAAGGGCTGCTATGGAGAGCAGGGTCTGAGGGAATCAACATGGCACAGTTCAGTGAAGTGATTTCCACAGGGAGTTTAGCCACTGGCGTGGGTAGGATCTTGTGGGCCTCACTGCACAAATACCACCTTCTCTACAATCTAATGTAGGCTAATTCTTGTTATTAGCTTGCTTCAGAGTTAATAGGAAAGTACCTACCCATGAGTCATGGGTGAAAAGTTGTAAGGGTAGCAATTTTAGCGGTCCAGTAAAGATGCTAAGGGGCCGGATCATCAAGGGGGGCCCTTCATTACAGGCTTATGTGATTGTGTTGCTGGAAGTGACAGAATCCACAGCACTGCTCTGATAGTAAGTCTGATGCCATGCGTGACATAATAAGTCTGTCTGGGTCCAAATGTACCATGCTATTCTCTTCCACCTTCTTTTAAATATCAACCAGTGCATTTCATCTTCTTTTATTGATTTACTAAGTGTTCTTTTAATTTTTGTATTTACCTTATTCTTAAATTTTTTTACTTTCTACTATTTTTATGCTTGATATTTTTACTCTATTAATGTAAAGCACATTGAATGACCTTTGTGGATGATAATGCAACTCATAAATAAACCTGACTTGACTTCAAGTAATTTGCAGGTCCCCTCCCCTTGTAAGCAATGCGAAACTCACCCCTTAGTCTGTTTGCCCTCTTGCCGTCAGGCAGACAAGTCAGTCTCATCAGGCACCTCCGGACTGTACAATAGTTTCATACCGCAAACTACAACACAAACACACAACAAAACACAACAGACTACCACACACACATTTTCTACAACACACCCAACTTCTCTAACACACCTCTCCACAACCCTTCATTCACTTCTGTCCTCTCACCTCACTCCAGCTGGACAATGAATCCACATTTTACCTTGACCTACCTCACTATATACAGCATAAATAGACTTGAACATTTTTCCACATACTTCTAAATGACTGTATGTGCTATGCTTCATGGAAGTAGATTGATGCTGCTAAATGCAATATTTCTTGTGCTGTGAATGCACAATAAGCCCAGATGTGCAAAATTCTATGTTATAAAATCAAATGACTGATCACAACCCTCTTTAATTTTCCACATGCTGAAATGGTGGTTTCTGTGTAATTTATTTGTACGCAATGCTCTCTTCATACTGTTATATGTGCAATATCTGCTGCCTGGTATATGTATAAAGATATGGACAAAAGTATCAGGACACACCTGTTTTCATGCTTCAACGTAGCAAGACATTCTGGACAATGCCGTGCTTCCAACTTTTCTATTCTAGCATGACTGTGTCCCACTGTTCAAAGCAAGTTCCACAAAGATATGGTGGGATGAGTTCAGTGTGGAGGAACTTCATTGGCCACACAAAGTCTTGACCTCAAACACATCCAGCACCTTTGAATGAATTGGAACAGAGTTTACGAGCCAGGCATCAGTGTCCAACATCAGTGTGTGACCTCATAAATGCTCTGTTGGCCCAAAGGTCAGCTGTCCCAAAACTTTTGTCCATATTGTGTTGACTGCAAAATAACAATAGAGTAAAATAGCCTGAATTAGCTTCACATTTCGCTAAATATAAAAACAATAGGAAGACAATCTAAAACCAGCACTTTAAATGTGTTCGGACATGAAAGGTATCATAAATATTGGAAGGTCAAAATGTCACCTCTTAGTGCATAGCTAACTGTGCACACAGAATAAATATCACAGCATATATCCTTGTGTGCTGCGTCATTCTTTATATTGACAAAGAACGTCTGTACAAAGCATCTGTTCCATTTCTGTTATAATTGATGCATAAGAACGAAACATCTGCAGCCCATTTTCTCCTGTGACCTCCTAAACTGTTTGAGTGGCTCTCATCAAATCTATCATTTAATTTCATTAGACTTCAATATGAGCAGCACTGCAGCTCGCTTTTGTCAGATTTATCCATGGTTCCTTGCATCGTGCAGAGTGTGGACCTGATACACAGCAGAGGAACTGCTTAAAGATGCCCTGCCAAATTGAAGGCTATATAGGAAGCAATACACAACAAAATTAGCATGTATTTCAATTTTTCTCATGATACCAGGAGAGATGGCTCACGTTCAGCTTGATACTCCCATCTGGCAACACATACAGTATGTACTTTAGGTGCCAGACACAACAAATCAAAGATGATTTGTTCCTGGAAGAGCATCGTTTGGAAGTGAATAAAAAAAACCCTGCATGCTCACATTGTGGAAAATAGTGAGTTACGAGTGTGGTGCATTTGAAGTGTAGCTATTGTATTCTTCAGGGATGGGCGGCTTGGTTACGTGAAGGAGAATTCTTTAAGAAAACATTTTCCTTCGAATCTTTGTGCATTTCTTAAGTAGAAAACTAAATAAATGGATATCGTATTCTAAATATGGTTCAAAAATAATATACTTAAAGTATAACTATGGCCCAAAACCATGGCCTATTCACCAGTATGTGGAGTGAGAAGGCTTCATGTGGAAAATGCTTTGACTATATTATTGAACTTTTATTCTGTGCTTAATAATCGAAATGGTTACGCCCCATCTCCAAACCAAAGCATTCTAATCCACACATTGCTAAGAGCTAAAGTGAACTCACTTCATTAAAAATGGCAAGCAGAAACAATTGGGTTCTGTCCCGTTGAAACCGTGTCTCACAAATGATTTATAGCCAACCCGAAATGTGCTTCTGCACAAGGGGGCTTGGAATGTACCACTGCAGTCTCACTACATTTGAACGGGTGTTTGTACAGGCCTTTTTCCATGCAGGGAAACACAAAGTGTACATTTATGCCTAAAATCATTAGCTGCACAAAGAAAGGCTGGTGCTGAAAGGCTTTAATGTGACATAAACAATTAATTAAATGAGAGTCAAGATGATGCTATTAAATGGCCAGATTATGATAACTGTCAAGATAATGATATAAAATGGCTGTTTGTCAAAATGTGTCTGGTGGTAGGTGTCGAGCAGGATTCAGGAAAGCTGGCTGCTTCAGTTTCAGCTAGACGTGACACTATTTTATCCAATTTTGATTGGTAAAGCCACAAATAGTTTTACCACTTAATTGGATTGCAGGAATTTGTTTTAATTGAGATGATTTGCAATTTGCCCAGTGATAATAGGTGGGACATTGGTAGCGACTCTTGTTAGCGACATTATAGCCCCGAAGCCTCAGTACAAAATGAAAAAGGCAATTTCAGACAGGAAAACTCTCTTGGTTGTCTGTTTCAGACAGGGAAACTGTCTTGGTTGTCTGGTTGTCCGTTTTGTGTAAACAGTAAAAAAAAAGTGGAAAATTGATTTTTCACTATGCTACTGGGCTTAAGCACTGTCAGAGATGGGAGGACCATTAGATGTATTAGACATAGAAGATTGTAAACACATCTAAGTTCATAACTAACCCTGACACAGCCCTTCAGAAGGCAACAACATGTCAATGTGAGCAGACAGCCACTAAGTGCTTCTGGAGTAATAGCAAGCTACAGTGCTCCATATATAAAACACATTTACCTCGAGTCTGAGCATTTCTAAAGAAAGCAGGAAGTCTGGAAGTGGAAAAAAAATCTTCTAATGACTCACCTTCACTAGAACGACCACTGATTTTTTAGTAAATGTTCTTAAGGCTTGGAAATCAGCTGTGCTTTTTGTGTGGAAGGTGTCCTTGCCCTTTACTCTGTCTACAGTAAGCCCATTCTTTTGTGGTTTTATAACCTTAAGAACGTCAGATTCTTTTCCCTTTTTTTTTGCATCTTTAGATCTGTCTGTCAGTCCCCCCCCCAGATATACAAAACTTTATTTTCCTTTCAGACCTTGACGCATGAGGGCCCCTCACAACCAACCATGTTTTCCTTGTCAGCAGCTACTGTTTTCGTTTGGGGGGTTTCGGGGGGACTGTGCGTTCCTGCTGATGGAGCGCGGCTGACGTGGAGACACACGGCTCTGAATGAGGAATTTCCTTTCCTTTCTTCAAAACTGCACCCCGAAACAAAACCACGAGACGGAAGGGGGGGAAAGCCGTCTGCCGAGGAAGAGAAGAGTCGGGTTTGACTTTCATTAGGAAAAGCATTAAAACGTGGGTTTATGACGTGTCTGCTGGCTGGAGCAGACTGCTGCACAGATGTGGATGCTTTGACGCAAATCACCACCCGTCAACTGAGACTTAGCCCCACGTTCGTGGTGTTTTATGGGTGAAATTGCGGAGTAGCATATGCCTCCTTGTCCTCTATCAGAAGAAAAAAGCTTATGGTTAAAGCCCCACATATGTCTCAGCCTCAGAGGCGCATGACAAGGTAATGAAAAACCTGACAAAGTAGCGAAGTGGGTCAGTTGAGGATAAAAAACGCACATAATTTTTTGGTTCCTAAAGAAAAGAAAAGCATAGGTCCCTGCCAGGTTGAATTCGAAGATGCTTCAAAAAATAATATAGTGTGCAGCTGATGGTCCTCTTAGGGAGCCAGGTGGGTCTACAGAATGAGGGCAAGTATGAGGAAACATGGCCCAGCAGGGCGAGTGGAGCGTCTGGCAGGTTGAGCCTCTGTATCTGGGTCTTCACACAGCCAGCTTGGAACTATGGGACACGCCAGACAGCTCTACACTGAAAAAATAAGGGCTTTTGACCCATGTGTGCTTGTAAGAACACCTTAGTATGATTGCAGAAGCAAGTAGTTTTGTTATATATTTTTTTAAATTCCACTTGATTTTTAACACCGCTTATCAAAACATTCTCTAATACAGGAGAGGGCAACTCCGGTCCTGGAATGCCGTAGTCCAGCATGTTTTGGTGTTTTCCCTCCTCAGAAACACCTGGTCCAACTTGCCAGTTAATTTTCACGTTTAGTGAATATGTTTGAGTAGGACTAGCATCAAATTGTGCTGGAAACCGGCCTTCCAGGACCAGAGTTGCCCACCTCTGCTCTAATAAGTACAGTGTGGGTGCATTTATATAATTGATCATATGTAGGGTATTGATTGTTTAAAAAAATAGTCACCTCTGTAATACATGGGTGAAAGTGTGGATGGTCGAGTCGACTTCAATATGTGTCGGAGAAAACGTCTGTGATGTCACGGCTATGGTGGCCAGAAAGGGACTAAACATGGAAAAATGTAAATGCAGAGAAACAAATGTGGAACAAGACACAAAAAGACTTCAAGACACCAGGTCAGTGATAAAAATAAATGTTTTTAGCGGCTAAAACAAAAATAATAAGCTCATGAATGCACTCCTGAACCATAAGTAGCTTTGTAAGAGCAAGAGAGTACGTGGTACAGTAATTAGATATTGGCCATTGGATCAGAAATGTTTTTTTAACACTAAAAAATTGTTACACCAATGTTTGTGTGTCAAAACATTGGATTTATAGCAAATGGACAGTTAACATTCTCAAAGAAATACATCTAGTTGTCACTGAACTGCATTATGTGAATTGCACTTTTTAAACGTTTAAAAGAAACATGTTTTGAAAGGTTACTTTGGGAACCTACAACAATGTTCTTCTACAACAGTCACTTTAAAGAACCCTTTTGGCACCTTTATTATTAAGAGCCTGGGAGTTTAATCACTAACCTTTTTCTAACTAACAGTTAGTATATTTTTTGCATAATTAGCATATAATTGCTCTCTGGACAAAACTATGTTCCAGTGGTTTTACATAATTTGAAGACATCGGATGCCAGTGGCAATAGTGCCAACATTTTACTATGAATCAGGGGCGTATCAAGCTTTCCAAAATTGGGGGTGTTCTGGGATAGGGAACCCAAGTTATAAATACTATTTAATCAATTTAAAACAGTATAAGTGGGGGGTGGGGGGTGGAATCACGTTTCAACAAAAGTGTGGGTGTTAAAACCCTCCAATCCCCCCCCATGTGCTACACCCCTGCTTTGAATGCACCAATAGAAATGATTCAACAAGACACATAAAAGGAGCTTGTAACAACTTTTTTGAACTTATTATGACATTCTGAAGTATGTATTGAGAAACGCTACACACCTTTGTGTTATTGTTAATATTCACCTGCAAAATAAGGTTCTCAAGGCTGGTTTACCAGTTATCTTACCTTGAAGGTAGCCTAGATTAGCCAAATTAGCTTTCTGACAGGCAGTCTTAACAGATCCATATGCTAGGCAGCAAATTGCATACTCAGTTCAGAGGCTAGTGAACTTTAAAAAGTGTCATTTGCAACTACATTTAAGAACAATTGAAGTTTCGAAGTATTATGTCTTATGTGTAATATACATTCTATTGTTCCACTTAAAACTACCAAAAATGTAATTTTTTTGGGATTGTACTCAAATACTGCAGTGATAATCACTGATTACTTTGAGTGTCTTAGCTTCTAAAAGAACACTAATCATTGGATTAGTGGCAGTGAATTGATTTGTAGAGCACCATATTACAAACACACCTTGTATATACATTGTATATAGTACATTCCTATGCTTTAAGGACTAGCAGGCAGATTTATACCCTTGACAACACTTTTCCCTCATGTCAGTAACAAGGTTGTTAAGGGCAACATGGGCATCTGGATTTCATCTGTGCTGTTGCATGGAGAACCCATTTTCTGTAGTGATAATGATTACTGGCAGAACGTCCAGTCAGGTGTGGGTGTGGAGGCATTCAGATGGATCCAAAATAGAGAAGAAATGCTAGCCATCCCTCTGTGATCCCAGGGAGAGGTGGAGGGGGGTGGGGTAGAAGACTGGACACCCCTAGCATGTGCTGAACTTCATCTGCCCTTCTGTAGCATGCCATAATAAACTGGGGACTTCTCCGGCCCAAAGCTGGGAGCGCTCTGAGGCAGAGTGTTGTTTCAGTTCCCTGTGCAATTACAGCCCTATAAAAAATGTCTCCTGTGCAGGATATATTTCCCCTAGTATTTTGCTGCGCTGTGACTTGTGTGGCAGTACTGTTTTTCCCATATCCCCCCTGTTTTCAGCAGTAGAGCGGAAGACAATCATGCAAATGAAAATCGAGGCTTAAGAGTTGCCCTGAAGAAATGAACCTGAATTGTTGTGGTTATTTTGTGTGTCATGTTATAGAGAATAAATAATACAACCTTACATTTTTTGCCAGATTTTCCTGTTTCACATTGAAATGAAAAATGTAAAACTAATGTAAAGTTATTGGTTGAATGTAAATACAATATGTGAATCCTTGTTGAATTAAAGATAACTGTATTATTTGAATAGAACAACATAACAAGCTTCTAAAAGCTAATTGATATATTTCAAGGCACCACATGCGTGAAGAGAAATGCGCTGCAAGCTAAAAGCGTCATTAAGCCATAGTGGCACGGCACATTGCTTTGTAAAAACATACAATAAGCACCAGGGTTTCAAATCCTCAGGGCGTCAAAGGTCATGACTTTAGAGGCAGAGCAAAGATGAAGTGTTTCTCTGGAACCACTCATTTTGGCCTGTCTGGAATGGCTCCTCATTAAAAACAGCTATTAGCATCGGACCCCTCCGGGCCATATCCACTGAAAGATAAATCTTCAAACAATCTTCATAAGACGAACCACATGCAGTGCTTCTGTTGCGCAGGAAAAGTGCATGAAAATTTATACAAATAAGAAGATAGATTCCTCTTTATTCCAAGTGTTCTAATGATAAATTCAGTTCTGTCAATCTTCTACCTAGCTCCAAGACAAACAGGCTGGATGCAATATTCTTGGCCTTCATTTATTTCTTTTCTCTAGAAAGCTCTCAAATAGAGTCATGTCTGGTCCACTCATTTCCTAAACCTAACCTGGTGTGCCTGGTCATCCCACTGAACTAGTAATTGGCGCCACGTGCGCTGGCCCGAGGCAGTCGGCTTTCCTTTTTTTAAACAAATATGACACTCAGCAGAAAGACAAACAGAAAGCGCCGTGATAGATTTCCCTCCCTGCCCTCAGTGTTTCAACCCCCGCATTTTAAGCCAGTAGCCGGAGAGCTCCGCCGGGAATTAAAGTATCCAATGACTTCACTACTATCTGTGGACCTCTCCGTTAATAGTCCAGAGTTTCCACACTCATGAGCTTTTGGAAGGAAATGTTGCGTCTGAACAATTAATCACTTGTACCTGGAGAATTACCTTCCGGAGTTATGAGGACAAAAAAAAAGAAAAAAACGGAAGCGCGGGGAGGTTTGGATCATGCAGGTCATTTTGAAGTCACGCATGGTCAAGCTGATGTGTCTCTAAAAATACACAGAAGATTTCCTAGGGCCATGAGATCATCTTGTCAGAAGCTCCAAAGGATGAGAAAGACTTTGGGAATGCCATAATTATTGTTTAAGAGCCACAGATCTTCTCGGCACTTGTATCACGGACTCATTCTCCTCCCACGCTATTTTTGGAACTTTTCTTGACTTACTCTTTCCAAGATTAAAGTTCAGACTCCTGCATCCTGGACCTCAGACATTTATACTCATATGGATGAACTCAGCCTCTGTCTATGTGCATTTATCTGAAGCAGCTCTAGCTCTTGCAGAACCATGTTTGGAAGGATTCTTTATCTTGTTGCCCAAACCATCTGTGCGGGAGCCGGGCAATGACTCGTATATATAAACAGCACAGCGGTTCCTACTGCAAGTTTTGTGACCTTTTTGATGCTTGGGAAAGGATAATGAAAGGGAACATTTAGGAGGGAACACGTTCAGGCCTGGAGTCCAGTCCTGTGGAAATAGTCACCCTAGTCTAGAATTTGTTGAAAGTGAAAACTTCAACATGAAATATGGCTTCTTCTCGTTCGAGAAGTGACGGAAGGGTCACACATCTAGGATATCACTGAAACTTCATACATAAAAACATACATCTGTCATAAATATAAATCAGGAAACTGACTGCAGGGACTGGGACTGTTAAAAGGTAGCAGACTAAACACCACCAAGGAACCAATTTAAATGTTCAGTACAGGCTCCAGCATGTTGCTACTTACTGGATGGAAAATGGATTTTCAGATTTTACCACTGCTTCCAACACCGGCTTCAACATTTATATGGAATTACCGTACTCCTTCGGACTGTCTCCAAAGCACACCTGAGTCCTATTACCTTACAACAGGGTCCCATTACCTAAATCTGTTGAAATAGCACCCACTTAGCCCCAGACATCCTAAGTCTGAAATACTTTTTGATTAAATCCAGATGCTGAAAGTATGATCCAGTGCCATTACACTTGCTATCAGTGATCCGTATGAAATAAGTAAGTAAATAAAGCTTTATTTTAATCTCAGCTATATACATATATTACAGAGTTTTCCTGAAATTACAGAGTGAGACCAAATATTATCCTCCTGGAAACACAGGTACAGCATAGAACACAACAGAACAGTGACACTCAGACAGATCATCAGTGAGGGTAATAAAGGGGGATTACAAGTTCACCTGTCTTTATAAATACATCACTTAAAAATAAAATACTATGAAATATAGAAGAACACATTAGGGAGGCAATAACAATTCAGTACTCAATATAAAATTGTAGTGTACATATAAATATATATAAATAAATATATACATACATCCACATTATTCTTTTTTTCCATATAGTTAGTTAGTGATAATTATAACTGTAGAGTTAATAATGCAATGCAAATCACTTTCATGGAATAACAACTGCTTATCTTAAGAAGTATCCTGAGAACTTCATAATTTAGTGTGTACAATGGTCCACACTTTCAAGAAATGATCCTGATTGTGTAAATTGATTGCCAAGTGCCTGTGAAGACCTTAGGGTCTTGTACAGGGGTTTAATATTCAGACCTTTAAGTTTCACCAAAAACAGGATACGCCTTTCTAGTTGAAACCTCTGCAGTCAAATGTTTTTCTTATTTTCGTCAGGAATTAAAGCATGACATCAATACTGAACACTACACCAGTCTCACTACTGCAGTCTGGAGATTTACTTTGGTATATACTTGTTGAGAATCCACAAGAGACATCATTAGAATGTGTGTGCCATCTGTATTTGCTCTCAGAGCATCGAGTGTAAGTCTAGGCCAAGCAGCAGTATTGATTAACCTTCAAACAGTTCCTTCACCGAATCCCATAATTTAACTGGATCATTCCTTCACATTCACGGTCCCCACCCCTCTCCCCACTGCCCCAGCACCACCACCATCCCTTTTCTTTTGGAGAGCAGTCCATGGCTCCAGGCCTGTGCTTTTAAAAGCTCCAAGATTTGGAGCAGGACTACATCAGCTGGGTCACTTTACTGCTGCCATCCCACTTAAGTAAAACTCCAAACGCCGGTGCCTACTGCCAGCATAATAGTAGTGCTCAGCCCTTGGCTATGGACATCGTGAAGACATTATTTCACATTTCTGTAGAGAAACGCTTAAGAAAAGTTCCCATAGGAAAACGTAGAGCTGTTCACTTCATGATATAA
Organism: Rhabdalestes septentrionalis; assembly: GCA_037832545.1. NCBI lineage: Eukaryota > Metazoa > Chordata > Actinopteri > Characiformes > Alestidae > Rhabdalestes > Rhabdalestes septentrionalis. The sequence continues at coordinate 3,696,170 of JBBMFX010000037.1, read as the reverse complement.
ATTTTAAACACCTTTGCTTTTAAAATCCAAAAACACCCTCAAAGACCACGGCTAACCCACTGCACAGATTTAGCATCTGATCTTTAACATATTCATCCCAAATAATACCTAATATACATGCTTGTCCTTTTTTCATTCACCAGCTTCTTGACGTCAGATCATAGATCTAGTACAGCCTTAACACTTCACTGGGTTTATTATTCAGTTTTCAAATTCTTAAAACATATTGCAGTAGATTCTATACACTGATCATTTCACGATCTGCATAAAATGCGGTTTTCAGTGTTATGAGCTACTGTACAAATATGGTAAGTGTGCTAATAATTAATAATACTTATTCTGTATGTATAAAAAGTACAGGTTGGTAACCTCTCAATCTCTCTAATGTGTTTTATAGAAATTTCTTTCTATTTAGCATACCTGTATGGCAAGTGTGGCTGTGTGGCAAGAAAGTCCTGGGTTTGATTTCCATGTCTGCGTGGGTTTCTTCCCACAGTCCAAACATATGCACATTAAGTGGAATGGAGATGCTAAATTGCTCCTACGTCTGTTGTGTCTGACCTGCAATCTATTGACTGTGATTATCCACCTTTTGCCATGTGACTGCTGGGATAGGCCCCAGCACCCGCCATGAATGGATGGATGGATGTTTATATATGCATATATATACACAATCTAACCTCACACCTCTAGGGTTGGGGGTTCTAATTCGGGCCCGGGCCTTGTGTGTGTGTGAAGTTTTTATGTTCTCTTTGCGTAGGTGTTGGTTTCCTATGGGTTTTCCGGTTTCTCCCACAGTCCACAAACATGCATGTGAACTGGGATTTCTATATTGACCATAAGTGTGAGTGTGTGAGTGAAAGGTGTGTGTGTGTGTGTGTGTGCTCTGCAGTTGGTTTGCCCAGGGTTATTCCATGCCCCGTACACCCCGGGACAGACTCCAGTAAGGATTAAGCACCTAAAGAAAATGAACGAATAAATAGAAAACATGTTAATCATAATCAGCCATGGGCAAAACTTCAGTAACTACTTCAGTAACTAAATTATGTATTTATAAGTGTAGGGAATTGAGGTGTGGACCCATGATCCTTGCATTAATTTGCAATTAAGTTTGTGCCCACATTTCACCCAGCTATAAAGAAGTGCCTGGTGAAACCTGCATGCACAGAACTACTTGTAAATCCTCACTTACATGCACAGACAACCACAAGAGCCTCACGACTCAAGACTCTGCTAAAACTTTGCCACTGTTGGTCTGATGCTGCAGGCATTCTTCCCTCTCACACTCTGCACCACTGATTCTTTCCTGCAACAGGAGAGCAGCAAAAGATTATGGTGCACTGCTGATCTGCTGAGCTAACTTATTGATTCTTGCTGTTCACTTGAGAAATCACTGACAAGGTTATAGACTGACAGCAACAAAGTTTTGTGAGCAGAAAAAAAAACCTGTTTTTGTGGGAGATATGCACTGTAATGCTTAGTGTAATCACTGTGGGCAAAAGAAAATTTGAACACCCCCCCCCCCCCCCAAATTACACGAGTAAATAAGGTACAACCATGGATTAAATTACATTTTGTTATTGTATTGCTACTTCCTGGAGCCAAATGGTAAACAAACCTGCTCTCTCATTTTGTTTTTACATTCTAAACATTTGAATTGTTGTCTGTTTATTACTTTCCACTTGAAATGATTGAATTCTGTTTAGTTATATAGACATTCAAACATGATGTATCTCTTATCTCTAAATATTTAAAACAGGATTGTTCTCAATCTCAAACATTGGATATACAAATGCACGGAGCAAGAGCCGGGGAATCCTTTGTTTCTGCACAGCGTATAATGCAAAACTGGTGGTGATAATCAGCTGAGTGGTGATGTCACTGGGGAAGCCCTGACCTCAGCCACACTCAACAAAGCCAGGCTAGTGGGAGCCAGCTGCTGCGAACAGGGATCAATTGTCCCGGTGCTGCTGTACCCAGAACTCAATGAACTCCTGCAGCCTCCTGCCGAGAGTCCGCTGATTCATCGCAGTGTATGTGACTCTGGCTTGAATGGGTCGGATGTTGGAGGTGTTGACCTCGGCTCCTCCTGCGCAAGAACAGGCTTTGTCATCAGGGTGAGAAGGGAAACTATTCCTCCTTTGAAAATGAGTTCTGAATGCATTTGGATCTCCGTTCCTTAGAGAGTGAATGAAGGTGGAATTTGGAAACCTGTGTGAGAGAGTGAGAGATTACTAATTGTAAATATCAATGAATACAATGTCTATTTCAATCATCATTGGTATACAAGTTTATTCTAAGTTTTCAACTTGTTTACAAGTTTCCAAATGTATTCTCCTCCAGCACATGGAGAGTGAGGCAACTTAAACTTATAATACAGCAACAAACCAAACATAAATAAACTCAAACATACCCTGCTGGCTGCAAAAAAACGAGAGGGAATGAATTCGCTGCGATGAAAATGTCAATATTCGTGACAAGATAAGAAATTTCACTTGAAAGTATCCATTTGGTAAAGTAAATCTTACCCTAGCTGCTTAGTCTTTGTGACTTCAACATGCTTTTCTGGATGAAACAAACCTTGAAATAAGGCTCCTTGCAACTAAAATAAACCAAATTAATATTATGTAAATGTATGTAAACAATGTAAACAAATGATGTAAACTGAAACATAAATGACAAATCATATTTGTGACAGATACACTGCAATGTGTTATCAGCATTTAATGACCTGAACTGTTGGCATTTCAGAAGAATATTCCACATTCTTTGATCAAGTCTGAAGATGAATACTGTGAGCAAACAGTGCCAGCTGTTTCCATCGTCATAAAAATGGTATAAATACATTACAAAAAAAAAGTGACCAGTAATGGAAAAGAATGTTTAAAAAAGTGGTGTGTGTATGGGTCAGACTTTTCCAGGACAGACAGGAAGAGGGAACCTGGAAACGGACCTGCTGAGTTCGTTCCTGTCGTTGGTGGTGACTGGATCCTCCCGCTAGATTTCTGCTAATGCGATCAGGACATCCAGCTCTGTATAAATCATCCCTCTGTCCTCACACACGCAAAGCTCACACACGCAAACCTCATTCTCAACCATGTGACACTGCATACGTGTATCTGGACCATGGCTTGCAGTGAAAAAGGTACAGCACTTCCAATGCAAATGTAAAAAACAGTTCGACCTCTATCATCACCCTAACCCAGCACCCGTTGCAGAATACCCTGCAGAGGAAGCTGACGCCATTCTCAGACTGGAATGTCTGTGTGTTCTTTCAGGTTCACCAGCATGGCTGGTCTGTTCTCCACATGTGCTCCCATCATGTATCTCAAGAGCTGCAACTGGTGTTTGGCTTGTCGAGTGTATTTGGCTGAACCTTGTGGTCCTAATGCTATAAAAATTTAAGGAAGATACAGGTGAACAAATGAGTGGTCCGGGGTCTCAGGAGGCTATACTGAACTTTGCATATTGTTCCTTCAGTCACACTAGTTTAAACACATTCCTGGAAATGTGTGTGATTTACAAAACAAGAAACAAACTGGATCTTTTGACTTTTTGCAGAAGAGTAATTTGTTTGAGCTGCAGGGAGTTCTCACCCTTCTTCTTTTCCTACTCATTGCTCGCTAGCAGCTCAACACAGTCACAACATTTCCATACTGAGAGCTTGCAGAGCCCTAGTTCATTTGACAGTCACAGCCACCATCATAAAATGCTTCCAGAGGCATGCCACGAGGCACATAAAACCACAGCTGCCCCCCATCACTGGAATCCCTGCAGTTTGTGTGTCATCCCAACTGCTCAATAAATGATGCCATCATCACAACCCTGAGAATGCTGTTCATAGACTTCAACACCATCATTCTTCACCATTTAATTGGAAAGCTGAGACTGCTGGCCTTGAACACTTTCCTGTGCAACTGGATCCTGGACTTCCTGGCTGGGAGAACTAAGTCAGTCAGGATTTGGAGCAACATCTCAAGCGCCACCATGCTGAGTACAGCCCCCCAGGCTATGTTCAGCCCGCTGCTATTCGTGCTGCCTACCCATGCACCAGTTAAACCACATCATCAAGTTCACTTCGTCAAGTTCACATCGTCAAGTTCACTGATGACATGACTGTGGTGGGTTTGATCATTGGGAATGACAGGGCGGTGCACAGAGAGGAGGTGCAGTGTCTAATGTGAAGCCCAAAACATTTCTCTGAATATGGACCAAAGAGATGGTTGTTGACTTCAGGAGGGCACACCATGATCACTCTTTGCTGAACATCAATGATTCTTCACTGAACATCAGTCTTCAGTGAAGTTCCTTGTTCACATCTTGGACAGCGTCATGTGGCCCCTTAACACCAGCTCCATCACCCCAAATATCCTGGTAGGTTCATTGCATCCCCGATTTTATTGCCTGCTCTATAGAGGGACTGAAGAGAGCATTTGCTGCATCATGGCATGGTATGGAAATCACACTTAAAGATCGTTCAGAGGATAGTGAGGTTAACTGAGAAGATTGTGGGGTCTCTCTTCCTTCTGTCAGAGGCATTTACACTGCATGCTGCATCCGCAAAGATACTAGCATTGTGGATAACCCCACACTCCTCCCACACCCTCTTCTCCCTTTTTCCATCTGGCAGAAGGTTCAGACGCATCTGGGTCTTCACTACCAGGATGGGGAAGTTTCTTCCTCCAGGCCAGTAGACTAAATCAGACCTGAATAACAAACTGTACACACACACACACACACACACACACACACACACACACACACACACACACACAAATGCTGCTTCCTTCTCCCCAACATTCTGCATACACTCACACCAAACTGTTCCACTAAGAAAACAGCTATTCTGCTACTAGAATGTAGTATGTCTTAATCCTGAATTCATTCAAATGAGTATCGTTACTCTTCATGTCAAATGTGCTGTATGTTCTCTTGTCCTGTATATTATTTTACTGTTGCTTGTATTGTTTCTCTCTCTTGCAGTCCTGTCCAGCCCACCTTTTTGTAGACTTGTGGTGTTTCTGTTTTTGTTCTTTATATTGCATCATGGTCCTGGAGGAATGTTGTCTCTTCACTGTGTACTTTGTAAACGGTTGAAATGACAAACACCTACTTCACTTGACAGTAGACACATGTGAATTAAAATATATGTATATATGATGTTAATAAAATAATCAGTATCAGTTCTGTCAGTGGAATGGCCACAAGGGGGCCGGTAGAATAAAGCAGTTCTCTGCATTGTTAGAATGGTCAGTGATGAGAAATGTTTTACTCATGCATCGTTGTCTCAAATCTTGGTCCCAGAAGAAAGTCTGCATTGAGTTCCATTGAAACGGATACGTGCTAATGTTAACGACTTGCTGATCTACAATACCTCCATGGCTGGGACTGGCAGCTTGGTTTATGAAAGGGTTCCTTCACAAAAACTTGGAATAGTGAACGGAGATAAGCGTGGTTGCCAAGAAAGGAACCTGCTTCGAAGCCAACTGGCACGGCTAGCCACCTATCTGTTACCATAAGATACAGTGTCTCAAGATGTCAGTCTTGATATCCAGGTAATATATTTCAACATTTATATCCCTAGACTTGACCAGACAGGGTTAATGTTGCATCCAGTGCAGCAGAGGGCAGTAATATCTGCAGAACAATGGCAGAGGCAGACCCTAACCATATCAATCCACTGACCAGTACCAAAAGCCTCTGAACCATCTGAGACTTTCAGTTCAATATTGTTTACTTTAGCTGAATGTGTAGTTCTTTCCCTGCTTTTATGCAATAAATGCACACAAATTCCGACCATGCACACCTTCTTTCAACACATGGTTGCAATTAAGTGATGTTAGAAGGGGAGGAACTAGCCACAGGTTGATTCGTGTGTGCAGGTTAGAGAAACTATATACTACCGTGCAGTTTTTATCCAGGCAGTGTCAGCACACAATATTACTTTTCAGCATGTTTGAGTATCAGGTTTGTTGTGTGGTTTTCACTGGGTGACATTGATTAAGTGCCTCATTAAATGATGAAGGGGTACTTGGTGTGTACAATGTTCTTCTCACTTGTAGGTGCTCACCAAGGGAGCTGTAATGAACCAAAACGTGACTGACGCCTGCTGTGGAAAGACGCTGAACGTCTGCACTCAGGCCACCCCTTCAAACAGATCCCACGCACACAATTCTCTCCCACACTCTAATTCATTCATATGATGAATTGACTTCGGCGAAAGCTTTCGACGTTTTCCATATGCTCCCCACAGCATGTGGCCTGTGATTGTCTCAGCCACTCATTGATAATAACCTCACTAACGAGCCCTTGTAGGCCCATTTGCATTGCTTCCTGGCTTTTTCCCCCCGAAGAACTCTTAAAATAAATGGAAATTGAAGATGCATTTTTAATAGGATATGATGATTACAAATTGATTTCTATAATGAATAAAAACATCAGATTAGTGATGCCCATTATGTTCTGTCTTGAAGGTAAACAGGACGGTTGGGTTTTTATTTATTGCAAAAGAAAAAATATAATGGTTGGGGAATAAAACATCTCCATGGCAGCCATCAGTTGATGACTAAAGCGACTGGGCCATGAAAATGTTTATATACAGCTAAACCACCTAAAAACTATCACACATCTCTAGTATACTTATATTTTATTCCTTTCTTTTTGCATTTGCCATGAATCAGAATGTGTATACCAAGCTGCTTTGGCTATTTATGTAACAGTGTTTCCATATCAGGGACAATAGATTAAAATTCATCAACTATATTTCTGAATAAAATAGGTTTCAACATGGTAATGAAAGTCATTGGCCAATATCTGCAGGACACTCAAAAAGGAGGAAAATTGATGATGAAATCTCTGGATTAGCATTGCTAGTTGCTACCTATTAGCTAGCTAACTCACTTATCTAGCATAAATGGAGGCAGTGTGTTATTATACTACTATTAAACCACATACAGAAGTCTGTTGGAGATTATTTGACTTGATATTAGATAAATGTAGGATGATTTAGGCCTGCAGTTTGCAGGACCACCTGGTGACTATAAGCTTTTATTACTTGTCATCTTCATTAGCCTTCTATAATGAAAGAAGTGAACCAATGAAACAAGTATTTTGTTCTTAGGAACTGAAATGAGCTACACAGTGCTTTACCTCTTTTAAACAGTTGACTATGGCAAAACAGAGTCAAAGTTGAAGTGTCTTCAACAAATGAACAAATTGAATTTGAATTGAAACTCGTTATGATGCATAGACATATGTGGTTCAGGGAACAGCAGTAGGCACACATTGATTAGCTTGGATGATATTGACTGGATAATATTAATCGTTCAGGAGATTAAATTGATACAGGGATGTATAATTCACAGAAATCATATCTTCTTTTGTATGTATGTATACCTACTAAAGATTAGGTTTTTGTTGACCAGGGGGTGTTGAATCCAGTCCTGGAGGATCATGGTCCAGCATGTTTTCATGATTTCTCTGCTCAGAAACACCTGGTTCACCTCGCCAGTTAATTGTTAGGTTTAGTGAATGTGTTTGAGTAGGAGAACCATCAAACTGAGCTGGACATCGGCCCTCCAAGACCAGAGTGTGTTTTTCAGGGGTTAACTGAAACTGAATGAGGTTCATTTCGCTAATTATTCTGTAGACTAAATGTTAACTATATAAAAATGTGTGTTTTCATGGGTTAACTGAAACGGAATGAGGTTAATTTTGCTAATTATTTTTCAAATCCAGGGTATTTGGCTTAGTGAATTGTTTGGCTTTTAACAGTTTGATAACCACCCCAGTGTATGGCTGGCCATTAACATAGAAAGGAGATTGATGTGAAAGTTTCCTGGTAAAAAGAACAACAATTTGAGAGATTAGTGGTCATTTGTACCATCTTTACTCTGTTCCTGGGAATCACCCAGCCACTTACAGGTGGCTTTTATCTCCAGGCTAAGAGGTGATCAGTGAATGACCTCCACCTGTGCACCAATCAGATGACCTGAAGGTGGACTCAACTGACTAATTAGTCCAAATATCCGGGTCTGTTTCTGGAGCTTTAATCAACATCCCTCCACATTATGAACATGCATAAAAATTCATTAATATTACAGATACTGTCTCACTTCAGTAGAGCATGTTCAAATGTATTACATTACTTTATTTGGAGAGTTACTAAATTTACAATTACATTTGGACGAACTTTACATTTTGTCCAGTATTTTTGATGCCACTCAGGGACAAAAATATGTACCACACAAAAATAACCTATAATCAATTGTATCGTGACAAAATCTTCTATCCAACTTATAAACACGAATTTGAATTTTTAAAATTTTAAATGACCACAATCTACACTTTCACTGAGTCAGGGAAAACTGCTTTTTAATACTGTCATCTTTTTGTATCTGTTAGCTGTTAAATTCACTTCAAGACTTCAATTATGAATGAAAAAAACCTCAGAAACCAATCTACCCCCCATCTACTCAGTAACCAGGTCATTTTGACTGTCTACAGTATTTCATCGATCCATCCCAACACCTCTTTGACACGGTGGAGGAACTTTAATAATGTATCCAGTCAAGAGGACTCATGACCCACGCTGTACTCCAACTCCTGCTTTATGGGTCACTCTATTAGTGACTGCACCCCTAAACGAAAAAAAAAACTTCATTCTGAGCTGAAACGTGTCCACGGCTCTTTTGTGGAGCTGTTAAACACAGTGCAGAAAGTGGATGGGGAAGAGCAGGTCAGGCACTAAGACGCAAGGGCCTTGCTGTGAACCACAATAGAACTGGGTCATTCCCTGGGGCTTGTTCAATACGTAATTATGCAGAAACGCTACAGTCTGGACACTGTCCTCACTGCCTCTGCTGTACAGTTTCTAAGCAGCCGGATGTTTCAGAGCAAGGTCCATGTCGCTACTTTCATTAGGAGCCATTAACTTCATAGCGGTGAAGTTAGCGTGCATGCTACTGGATAGAACTGACCTTCGCTGATGTTCAGGGGCTCTGTATTCATGATCGCATTTCATACTTCTAACCATAATTGCTTGCAGGCAGGAGTTGTTCTCCTGTAGCTTTCAGACAGCCCAACTTGTGTTTGTTGGGGATCTTCTCAGGAAATTAACCAAAACAACACATGGTTCTTTGGAGCGATAGCACTGAAGAACAACATTCTAGAGGTATTTTCAGAAATTTGACTAAAACAAAAATAAGTTCTCTGGAGCAACAACGTTAAAGAAACAGTTTTGATTGATGTGAAAGTGAAAAAATTGAGAGGTTCAGGCATAAACAAACTTGGTTTGTGGCCAGGGGTGGTACTAGCGGGGTGCTAATTGTGTATAGTATTCCCAAAGCTGACAAAATATGTGGTGGTCACTCATTAAAATCCCCTCACATCCACAAGCCTTCCCGTTCCCCAAATATTTAGTCGGTCATTCACCCCAGGACACCCCACCCCCCCTCACCAGTCTCCACAGTTGACAAAATTTTGGCAAAAACACATTCTGTTGATTAAAATGCTGGGGGTGGAGAGGGTGCCAGAAGTCACCAGAAATCTACTGTAACAGCTTATAACCATTTAAGAACATTTATTTTTGAATTATATAGTGTAAAAGATGGCATTAATATCCTCCACTATTGTGAATAAAAGGCACTGTTTTCCGTAGCCAGTTTCTGGACGTGGAACACGAACATACCTGCTGAGAGTATCCCCCACCTGGGAAGTGAGAGACACACCAGTCCATCTGGTTTATGGGTTCGTTTGTAGTTCTGTACTTTGACCTTTCCTCCATTCTGAAAGCTGACATTACTGGGGATTTGAGCACTTAAAGCTCCTTCCTCTTCAATTATCGATGAAAAAAAATACAAAAAGAGCTCTCATGGTAGCATAACATTTAATGTTACTCAGAAATCTCCCCTTCTGCAGCAAGCCCACCACCATCAGATGCTGCAAACATTTATTTGAGACAGATGTGCCTCCAGGAACGGTAACTTAAAGCATAATAATGTGAAATATTCCCAGGCACAGTGAGGTACCTCATAATGAGTTGTTTTATCTTTCGGTCTTGTGTGAATCAAGACATGAATCAGACAGGCTTTTAGGTGTTTGGACTCCATATATATGCCTACGTTTCTTAGCATTTACACAAAGAGCTCTGAAGTAAAAAGTTAAAATCAGTTTAAGATGAAGGCATGTAAAAGTCATCCATAGTAGAAACCACTAAAGAATCGTTCCTGTTCAAAGAGTTCAGAGCCTGACAGCTGTGTATGTCTTCCTCGACAGTATATGTCTTAACGAATGTTCCTGTGTTAATATAGGACAATCCAATAATCCGTTTATTTTAATCTGTTCTCTGTGCACTCACACACTGACTTTAGTCGCAAAGCTTGAAAATTCTTGCCTCCGCAACATTAGAAGATTTTCAGGAATCCCCAGCAAAAAAGACATCCTGGCACAAATCCTTCTAAATGTGTATTTATCAACCTAAAAATGCAGCTAATTGAGTAATTTGGGCCTTTAAGGAAGCGGAAAATCACTCCATCACTGTTTGTAGCTTTAAGTCCATCACCTTTATAATACAGACTTATATTTATTGATATTTATACCAATGCCAAGTATATTACCATTATGCTCAATACCAAAAAAACTAGAAAAAGCAGCCTCTTCAAAAAGCAAGTAAATCAAATGGGTAAAAATCTTTTAAATGTCTCTTTTAAACAGCGTCTCATTGAAGATTTTCTGAGAGGCAGATAGACACACTGTGAAGGTGATGACATATTAAAGAAAGAAATATTATCCAGGATGCTAATGCTAACTTATCTATCTGCCCATTGAGTAGAAATTAGGAAACCAACAACAAAGTAAATGTAAACTACAGCACACAAAACCCAAAAAAGAATATATTACAAATTTCTATATGACAAAATTGTTATTTTATATTAGTGATGCTTGTGTTAGTTATTTAAAGTCATTTATATTGTGAAATAATAGCATGTTTGTTGCTTCCAGCTTGGCTAGAAGTATCTAATATAACATAGTCCACAGTTATGTAGAACTTAATCTGTATTAAATAGGTTTTGTTTGAAAATGTGCATGGTGTTATCTGGATTTTCATCTTCATAGGTGAGCTAGCAGGTCAAATTATATAAAAGCCATTTTATTTTCTTTTAATGCTAACGTTTCTATATTGAGCCAGTTGTGTACTTGCCACAGCTAACAATGCAACTTTGTGGAGTGGTGTGAAGTTTTTTCACTGCAGGAAGTTCTTACCCTCTCATTTTTGCACTTATTGCTCACTAGCAGCTCAACATAGTCTCATTTCACACACATAGTGCCACCATTCACCTAATTAATCTAAGAAATTGGGGAAAGTATTTTGTTTGACTATCCAAGGCGATTTCCTTCCTCCTGGCAGAATGGCCACAAGAGTCCTGAAGAAAAAAGCCAGAGGAAAACATGTCTTGTGATTTCTCATTACACTGAATGGGATTTTTGCCCACATTCTGCTTGTAAAACTTATAAAACAGTGGTTGTGAAAAAAGCATTAAATGTTCAATGTACCGTGCAACCAGGTATTTGAAGGAAGAAATATGACCTAAGTTAAGAGGAAGTAGGTGTTAGGTGGTAGATAATAGCCTTCCGTAATGTGTCACAGCCTTTCTAAGGTAGCTGCCTGGAAATCAGGCTGTGATAAGATCTTTGTTGAGTGTGAGGTGTGAAGTTAGCTGCCCTCTCTGTAGGGGCCTGAAGGGCAGTCGGGAGCTGAAAGCAGAGTGGCCGTCCTCTGGGAGCTCCAATTTCCACATGTGTGCAGAGTGCTAGTTAAGAGCACAGAAGCTCCATTGAGCTCCACAATCTCACCCTTAGCTCCCTACTGCATACTGCACTTACTGAGGCAGTCTGATCACGGAAAGAGATTAATCAAAGTGTTCCACCTTCCAAGCGACTGTGCGCATCATCAAAATCAATTCATCCCTTGCGGGCAGCTTTTGGGCACAGAAATTTTCTGCAGCTTCTTAATGAGAATTATAGACTCTCCTGAGAGTGATCCTTCAGGAAAGAGCGGTTCCAGTAGGCCTACTTTGGAGCTCGGAATAAAAATGAGTTCTTCAGTCATTTTTCATTTTTCAAGTAATTTGTTACTATAAAATCTATTATATTCTACTTAGATTCTGGAATATACTGACAACACATACCATATTTCATTTTCATAGAAGATACTTCAATTTAGATATTTTACGTCTTGTGCTTCAGCCCTAGTACATGTGAAAATGAAGAAAAATCTCCTTTTGACCTAGAATAAAGGTCGGCACAAATAAAAAACTTAAGCTAGAACTTGACCCAGTCTGATCTGGCCCAACTACCACTGCTAAATTTGAAACCTGAATATTACCTGAACATGAATCCCTGTTACACATACAGAGTTTTACTAAGTTTGGAAATGCTGGAGCTGAATGACTATAAATGTTTTGTTTGATAAACTAGTATTATAGATATCTGTAATAAACACAGAGTTTATTATTGTATTTTCTTTAATTGATTGTCCCCCCGTGCTAAAGTTCCTCTTGCAGCTCACGCTGTTTGCAGAAATGCTTTAAATAAAATTGAAAATGCTTTAAAAAAATCTTCGATGGTATCGCTCAGGGGCATTTTCTCCCACCCCTCAGAAAAGGGGCTATTCTAAGCCAGTCTTTTGAGAGAGACTGAGAGAAAGAAAGAGAGAGAGAGAGAGAGAGAGAGAGAGAGAGACAGACAGACAGAGAGAGAGACAGACAGACAGAGAGAGAGAGAGAGAGAGAGACAGGGAGACAGAGAAACAGAGAGACAGAGAGACAGTGATAGGTATCAGCGGGTAGTGTTCTCTTTTCCAAATCTGGACCATCCACCCCCACCAGCATTGGTAGTGTTGGCAAAAATTGGGGAGGAAAATGCAAAAAAAACAGAAACAATCCCAAAACAATTCCCATGTATAATTGGTCAGAAATGCAACATGTTGCGAGGCCCCACCATTCTTGAGGTGAATAACAAATGCCTTATGTAAAACCTTTACATCCTGTGAAGGTCTTTGAATTAAAAACAAATTACAGTTCTATATTCTTATTTTCATTTTTTAAAAGAATCTCCAACTGAAATTTTCTTCAAGGAACCAACAGAAGCTCTGATGTTCCAAAAAACCCTTTGAAGAGTGTAGAGCGCACCACCAATTTTGGTTGCTGTTACATAATCAGTGGTCACTTAAGTCCAAGTCAAAACATCTCCTTTCAGAAAGCCACCGCTTCCGTTCATTTCATTTGGAGAGTATTAAGCGTAATCCTTACAGGGTTGATCTCTAGACATCGACTTAAGCACCTGTTTGGCATCCTCCAGAGGGACATTTAATGAATGAGTTGTGTTTTGTCTCAGATATCAACTGCAGTTGGGCATACTGCAGAAGCTTAGACCGAAGGAAGGTCCAGAGGTATGTGAAATCCACTTTTTTATTTGAGAGACAGAGGTGCTGGGGGAAAGAAGGAAGGGTGGTTATGTTATATGATATTCGGCGTGCGCTTGTAGAGGAAATCCTGGATGAAAGGCTTCCCAGGGGGAAGAAGGCTTCCTTCAGGAGTTCTGTTCCGAGTTCAGTGGGTGAAGTCTTCTTTGTTTGCCTTCGTTCTGGTTGTGTCAGCTCGTCTGCTGATTGGGAAACCAGCTGACCTCAAAGTGGGAGTGAAAAGAGACCGCTGGTGGAGGAAGGAGACATGAAGGAGGCAGATGCAAAAGTAACTCATCCTGTTGTAAATCAAGGGAGATTAGAGATAATCGTTCAGATTCTAAGACACCTTCTGATTACACTGTGAACGTTTTGCAGATGCTTAACTTTGTCATTTATCATAAAAGCACATTCAACTAAGTACATGCTAACAAGTCACTTTACTATGTACATCTACCTGGCATCTATGCTCATGGTCCATTCATAGTTACAGACTGTAGTTTTTTCCCTGCATTATTTGAAAGTCCCTTTTATGCTTGCCCAGGACTCCCACAGGACCACCAGCGAGTGGCTTAAATCGGGTAGTTGACTATTCTCAGCACAGCAGTAACACTGGCTTGCTAGTGGAATGCCAATGTGTATGTGTGTGTTATCTGCACAGCTTGGATCAGTCATGGTACGATAAAAACCCCAGGGTCACTGCTGGACTGAGAATAGTCCACCAACTAAAAATATCCATCCCACAGTGTCCTGTTACCAGAAACTGACAAAAGACTAGAAGACAATTAACACAAACTGTCCATCACCATCACACAAGACCTCATCAACATTATATCTGCCATCATTAACATTATATCTATATCAGGCAGGACTGAAAGGTCTAATAAAGTGGGCTGTAAGTGGACAGGTATAAAGTATGTATACCTGATAAAATGCCTTGTCTGTGTACCGTTCATTCTTAACCCCCAAAGTGTAATATCCTGACCCGAAACATTGTTTTTTTTTTACTATCCTTAAACCAACACTAGCACTAATAGTATTGCGAATCAGCTGCATTTCACTGGTTTGAGCATCTGTTGATCATCATTTCTGGGATCTAAAAAGTGGAACTTACACATCCATCATCCATCCTTTTATTATGTGAGCCGCTTATTCTATGCAGGATTGTTGGGGTTGCAGGAGACGAAACACCCTGGACGAGTCATCAGTCCATTTCAAAAAAATGGAACACACCTTCGCAGTCAGATTAGGAAGCCATCAAGCTTGATCATTTTCAGTTTTGATGAGTATGGAAATGTTTCAATTTCCAAAATATTCCCCTGAGATCTTCAACCTTGCTAGTATTCATAAGGTCATTTTCAACAGCAGGGAAATCCAAAAGAGCCTCAGTCCTGACAAGATCATTTTATTCCCTCTAATTCAACTCCTTAAGGCCTTGCAGATTAACTGATGTACTGAATCAGGCGTGTCAGATGCATAATGCTAAATTCTGCGGTGCTGAGGCCTCCCTGGACTGCAGTGTTTCACCTCAGCTCTACAGTCTAAGATGAAATATGATGTCTCTTTGATGGCAACTGGAGTGTGTTCCTGAGAAATCTCAAACACTGATGATAAAACAGCATTAACACACATTCCAAAACCTCCGGATCCCCTAGTCCATCGATCATGGTCCTCTGCCATATGGAACGAGTTGCCTGACACATGACACTGAAGTGTTTTAGTCAACATTGTCTCTTCCTCTGTCTGTGTCTGTTGTGGTTACAGTGGATTTATTTCTTGCAAGATAAAAGAGGAGTTGTCAGATGGATGGAATGGCGAGACTGAGTAGCAGTAGAGTTTCTGGTAGAATTAATCTTCTGGGATTAGACTGGAAATATTCTGTGAAATGCATAAAATGGCATT
Organism: Rhabdalestes septentrionalis; assembly: GCA_037832545.1. NCBI lineage: Eukaryota > Metazoa > Chordata > Actinopteri > Characiformes > Alestidae > Rhabdalestes > Rhabdalestes septentrionalis. The sequence continues at coordinate 3,680,806 of JBBMFX010000037.1, read as the reverse complement.
GTACCCTAATGACTTTAAAGCACAAAAATAATGAAAATGAAAGGAATTCAAGTAATTGTAACAGAGGATTAGTCAGTTTACTGCATGTATATTGTTCTACTAGCCCTAACATGCACCTATAATAGGTGGTAATTAGTGCGCATTGCTGTAAAAAATGCATTGTGATTGCATGATTGCTATAAAAGCGGAGTTTGGAGACAGCCAAACATGGTTTATGGTTGATAAGTGTTATAAAACAAATTTATGTTTAAGGATGACTGAAAACAGGTGGAGCAAATTGCTGTCACCCAAAAGCAGGTTATTTGTAATTAAACTACAACAAACAATGACATCCACCTTTTTTAAAGCTGACCTGAGTGTCATGTGTCTGTAGTGTGTTTAGCTCCACAAGATTGATTAGTTGTTCCATGTTTTGTTGCTTTGTGGTGGGCAGAGTTGTGACATCACAGTCTGTCCCTCAGCCTCATACTTTTAAGGCAGCTCACCTCTCTTCATACATTCTGGAGGCAAATTTATATGATCAGCCCTCAGCCCCTGATCAACTGATCAAAATCAGAATACTCAAGCAATACACCAGGTATTAAAAATGCTCTAACCTTGGAATTTTGGAAAAATTTAATACTGACTTTGATGAGCATTGATGTGATTATCATTATAATTATTTACTTGTCACATCGGGGGGTGTGCACGGGAGTGAGGGAGGTGCAGAGTGCAGGTTCTTTAGATGAATTTTAATGTTGACACAGACTCTAGACAATACAAAACTTAAAGCAAAAACCAGGCACATGGGCCAAACTGAAAACACCCACATAAGAGAAGGATACCATGCAGAAGACGTGAGGAAGAGTGAGGGTTACTCCGACAATGAACTAAGGAATCTAAGGAACTTAAATACAAAAACACACACTCACAAGAACCAATCAAAACCCCTAATCATTTACACTAAATACAAGATAGGTGAACACAGTGACCTCTGACACAGACATACACACTCAAAAATATCAAAATAAAAGTCCCAAACAAAACCTCAGCCACAACATTTATCACAAAAATCACACAAAAAAAACATTAGAATAACAATAGTGTAACGGATATCACACTAATTAACTGAGAGAGTAAGACACAAGTTATGGATGTGTGATTTGCTATAAGTGACAAATACACAGTCCTTCATTGAAAAGGTACAAGGAATGATGGTTAGAGAAAGGTCAGTAAATATGCCAGCTTTTGGTCCTGGCTTAGTGATGAAACCAGGATAACCTCCACCACGGACAAATAATTAATTCCCAGAAAGAAATAATAAACCTAGTTATGATTTAGAACCCCCTCCCTCCAAACTTGATCATTGAATTACACCAAGCAGAATCCTAATAAAAACCTGAAATTGGACAGAACTGAATTTCCCCTCCTTCTTTCATTATGATCAGACATCAGGGAGGGAAAAAACGCAGCATTCGATTCACAGGAAGACAATACCGCAACACGCTCTCCGTCTCTCAGTCTGTCAGCTCTCAGCCCTTAATGATCTTCAATCAATTTACAGATCCTATAGACTGCAGATAAACACATTGTAGGTGCTCATTCATTTTCATGAGACGGCTCTTGCTCATTGCAGCTGTCGCTCTTGATTTCTCCACCCGGCACTGACACGCTGTCCAACAATATGCAGCACAGATTTCAATTCAAGGCAATTTGCAATCAATTCAATCCAAGACAATCTGTTTTGATGTCCAGCTTGTCACAGTCCCTTTTCTCTGAAGGACAAGAAATGGGCACTTATAGCTGTGATCAAAATAACCGCATCAAAGTGCTAAGACGCAGCTACAGTGCACATTTGAATGACTGCACCGCATTCTATAGCAGACACTGAGTGTCTGGGACATTTGTCTTAGGGTTCCTTAACAAGTGAGTCTAAAACTGTAGATTACTTGATAAAAAGTGCGTATATAAGGGCACATATATTTCAGAAACAACTCCCTATCTACTAATATACTAGATTATATTCAACCTTGTCATTTTGGACAAAAGTAACAAAATGAAACGAAAGAGTTCATTCATTCATTCATTCATAAAACGTTCAGGCACATATGCAAAAGATGGCAATTTATACAATAACACATATTGGATGATAAATGATAATGTATACAGCAATTATTTGACTGAATAGAGACAGATAAGTAGTTGTGCATAAGCGAAGGTAGTACAGTTTGA
>JBBMFX010000037.1:3647342-3678495 GCA_037832545.1 Rhabdalestes septentrionalis | reverse complement strand
TATATAGTAGGTGGGGAGTCGTTTATGAGTTTTAGATGGATGGACACATTGGGGCACAAAGACATTTTTTGGACAAGAGAAAAAAGAGGCTCTTGCAGTAATACAAGCTGCGCAGCTTCAGATAAGGAGCTCCCCCTGTGGCGCGCTGATAGCAGTTTATTAGAATTCAGCCATGCTCCTCACGGTCAAGGGCTGCCGATAGGCTTCTGGAATACGGCCAGCCACGATTGAAGAACCGATAGTCGAGATTGGGAAACAAATATATAATGAAATATTATTGTCATGTAATTGCCTGTAATTAAAGCGCGGGAGATAAAAGACTGTACTGTGATGTTACCGTGCCCTAAAGCCAACAAAGGGCTTTTAAAACGAAGCTGTACTGAAAATTGATCCCGACTTGATTCCTGCCTTTCATATTACATTTCTGTTTTCATCAAAGATTTGAGAGCTGAATGCAGATATGACAAAGAAGTAGCACAGTGCACCTGCAGGGCAAACACAGAATGCATGTTTGAAGTAAAAATGAAGGTCTTATTTCCCGAATAAGAAACATTTTAGTTTTATCTGATAAGATCCTTGTGCAGACACTTGAAATAACTTTGGAAAGGATGCCCTCCAACACGATACAGCAGTGAAGTCTGGTGTAGCTTCTTTAAATACTCAAATGAAAAACATCAGAAGATTATATTAGTGCTTTTTCATAAGAAACAGTGATGTGTTTCCTACTAGCGAGTGTATGAAGTAGTAGTGGTTGTACTACAGCATTGGTAAGCTGTGGTTTTAAATAAATATAGATAGCATTGTATTAAGAAGAATTTCAGTAAAATCTGATTTCAATAAATATAGTCAGGGTAAAACAGTTTAAAACTGGCCGCTCTCCCGACCCCTTCCCTCTGCGAGTTTACTAACAAGTTAACTGGGTTAGATATTTGTTGTATTACTTAACGATGCTTAGAAAATATAAAAAACCTCAAACAAGACTATGCAAAATCACCCATATCAAGTCACCAATATCAAAATTAGCCCTGACAGAAAAACCTTCTTCTGGTTCGACTCCATGGACGCGGTTTTGGGAAGACCATCCATAAACTGTGGGGAGATAAATGCACTGCTGATGCGTCAGAAACTCTATTACTGGACTGAGAAACACCAGAAAATCAAGGTGTGCTACAACTTGTACAGTTGAAGTACAGCACAGTTGCTGTATACCTATGGAAAAGTGCCTCAAGAGACTGTTCACTCCTTTTATTAACATGCCTGGATCGTACCTGGATTTCCTCGGGCTTGATACCCACTTACATGCCCCCCTCGATCTCTGTTACCATACAAACACACAAACTTGGCTCAGAGAAGGCACTCAGTTTGAAGATCTTGCGTTTCCTTGTTGATACTCTTAACTGCTAGTTAGCACTTGGCAGACAGATGTATTCTTTCACAATTACACAAGTGTTTACTGTGGTCTTTGTAATCGTCCTGGGTGCGTTTATGGGTGTTTTTTCATGTGGTCAAGAGTAATCTGAACTTGATCCAAGCGCTGAAAAGCATGTGGATGCAAGGTGGAAACAGCCACCTAGCCTAAAAGGGAAAAGACATACCTAAACAATGAATAATTACTTTTTGGGGTGCTGAGAAATGTAGACGAACTGATAACTGAAAATTAGACATCCTTAAGGAACAACGATGCGTACAAACATCCACGTTTTAGCAGAAGATTTTAGTCAGTGCAGAGCCTTGCAACCACCATCTCTTGTCCCGACTTTAATTTGAGTTGTGTTTACAGGTCTATTTCTCCTGTTCTTGGGGAGAGAGTGGGTGGGAGAGATAGGAGAGGGGTTATCCGTCACGCTGTGTGATCTCAGACGAACGTTTCCAGGAACATATACAAGTCCCCCGAGTCAAATCAGCACTGGCTTTGGAGGGCAAGTTGAAAATTGCATAACACTTTGATGTGGCTACTTCCTCCTGCTTTTCCCTCCCCAACATGGGGTGAAGGCGCGGCAGGTTATTTATTTTTACAAATAGCCATCTGCTGTGGCAGATTGTGAGATGGCTGCTCTCTAAATAACATACCTGACCTGAATTGCGAGCAGAACCCAGCTCAGGGAACTGTCCATGGGGTTAGACAGCTCCGCAATAGAACTTTTGTCTCGCAACACCGCACTCCAGGAAAACAAACATCCTGTCACATCTTCTGACATCTCAGGCGTCATCTGGTCCAGGTACAAGCTATGATCCATAAAAAAGGGAATCAATTACACTTCTTCTCAATCATAGTGTACCACAGTTATAGTTTTCTAAAAGGATTCTAAAAGGTTTCTGGATTGGACAGAAACCCTTAAAAATGTTGTAGAATCATTCAGTTATGGACTGGTAGTCCTACACAGCATTCTGAAAGGAGATTATCCATTGGAAACAACAAATATAGTTACGACTATGTCTAATTTCCCTAGAATGTGATCCTAATAGAAGGTCCCTGTCTGAAGATTCTTTGCACTGACATATCTTATTGATAAATATGGTCTGTGAATAACCATTTACTGAACAAATCTCTTCAGCGAGAAACCAAAAGTGGTTCTTCCTCTTTCTTCTGGTCTCATTGGACTCAAGTTTATGTTTCAGAAGACCCAGAAGACAAGAATCTGCACAGTGCCAGTGCTGCCCCTCCACTTCAATCTCCTAGAAAAGCATCTTTGATTTTCTTTTGTTGAAATTCATGAGTAACAACCTCTGAGTCATAGGCAGGGTGGTGCCCATTTCCAGTCCATATCATTTGATGAATGCAAATGCTTGCCCTGCTAACTCCCAGAGCACCCATCTGTTGTGTGATGAGTCTGGAGGGCGTGGCTGGCATGGTGCAGACAGGGGGAGCAGCGGGGGAAAGTGAATTAGCTGTGAACCATGACCTTTGCTTGCAGTGTGGAGCCACAGGTGTGTGTGTGTGTCTGTGTGAGGGGAGCACATCCAAATCTACAGCGTCCTCTGTAGCTCACAAATAGATTATAATCCATAAAAAGCTTGGACACTGGGTCTGGACTTACTGGACCTTAAAGGTTTTCTGTACTGTATTTCTGAGGATGACCAGCAGAGGTTTCAATGAAGAATGTGTTTATTTTTGATTAAATGATTTCATGTAAATCATTTAAGTAAATAAAAAAATGCCCTGTGGCGAGCTGGGACCACACCAAGGGTGAGTCCTTGCTTCACTCCCATTGAACCCGGGATAGACTCCAGGTACTCACAACCCTAGTGTGGAATAAGCAGGTTAGTTAATTAATTAGTTAGTATATCAGATTTTTTACATATTTTACACATTTCAGTGAAAAGTGCTGAAAGACAAAAGAGTCGAAAACCATTTCTGCATGATCTGCATAATCTTCAGCACGCCAATCATCAGAGAGTGAAGAGAAGTTGTTGAAAGAAAGGATCTCTGTAGAAGGGCTTCAGTGGGTAAAGGTTAGGGTTATATTTGGGGACTTCAGTGTGGTCTCAGACTTACATCAACTATTAAAAGAAACTCTGGTTAATAGAAACTGTAAAATCAGCTAAATAAATTGCTAGCATAGATATAAGTATAAAATGTATATGATGGCTTGAAGCCACCCAACTAACTTAGTCTAATTTAATTAACGAGCTATGACCCGCTGTCTTCACTGTAGATTGATGACAGGATTTTAAAAAATGATGTACAGTGCTGGAATCTAGTTTTATTATTTAGAACAGGGGGGTGTCAAACTGGGTTCTTTTCTGGTCACAGCCCTTTAGACACTAGTGTGGACTCTCCTCACTCTAAACTCACCTCAGAGTGAGAAATCTCAGTTGGACACATCTGACTCAGAGCACCATGAAGAGTGTTTCCCTTTAAGATTTTTATTATGGAGTCCCATTCTGCTTAGGCTGAAATGCTAAGAATAAACTTGGTGACAGTTAAACATCGCCACTGTTTGTTTGAATAGTGCCATGAAGAACCGTATTTGCAAAAGAGATTCTTGAAAGACTCACCTTTTAAATGCTGTAGGTCCTTTACATAATTAAAAGGTTTCTTCCTTGAACCTCTACATTACATAGAGGTTCTTTAACTCACACATCTCCTTTACAAAAACAGTTCTCTAAACAACCAATCATTAAAAGTGTTGGATACCTAAAGTGGTTCTTCTATGTATGATGACTCAACAAACCCTTTCTGGCACCTTTATTCATAGGAATGAAGGTCCAACTCACTTATAAGGTGTCATTAGTCTGGGTTGGTATAATTGAACTGGAGCAAAGCATCTTATGAAAGAAAGCAAAGTCTGACTCCAGCTAGTGTCGTCTAGTGGTCCTTCAAGTGTGTACACCATTTTACACATTAAAGAAACTGATTTCATTTTACCTTTGTATTAGTGGATCAGGCCTGAAGGTGAAAAGCCACCAAAACGATCTCTAGACCCCATAGGGGAAGCGGCAGGGATTGGATTACAGAGCTGTCAATCAATCCAGGACGTGGAGATGTAGGCCCACCATGAAACCTCCAGACAGATGGCTTGCCATGGAGTCTTCAGAATGAAACCCTCCACCATCCTCCCCCCTCTCTGCAGCAATCCCCAACCAGAATTAACCATTGGCTAGATGCTGTAAGCCCCTTAGATTTATTTAAACTCCTCTCATTCAATGAGGCTGAATTCAGCACAATTTATTTAATGCTCGTGCTTTTAATCTAGGCTGCAGTGCTTAAGATGTGCCTCAAGATGGATCCTCAGATTGGGGAAGTCAAGCCTCTGTTTTAGCATTAGGAGACACAGCAATCCCTTTTTTCATTTAGAAAAGTAATTACATTTGTCACACGACATTATACTTTACACACAAACACACGCTCAGGAAATATTTGGCCATGATACGCGTGAGGGGTGGTGCTTCATGTTTTTTGGGGGGGCAGGAGGGTGACCCCATGGGCCCAAAGCTGAGAAGGAGGCTGAGCCTTAGCCCAAGCAGGTGTCCCTGCTGACATCTGCCTCAATTCTCAGGGGGAACCACCATCAGCAAGCAGCAAGACCCTGACAATAGGACAAGCTTTGATAAACTCCATCTGCATATAAAAAGGTATGCTTTCTTTCTTTATTGCCTTCTCTGAAAGACACATTTATGGCATAGAAGCATTTTATTTACACCTCTATGTACATCTGCATTATTTGTCAGCTTGTACTGAATTTGGATGTGTCTGGAGGATCTTGTTTTGGTCAAATTCCTTCGTGAATTCTGGTGAAGCCGTTTTTTTCGGCACGGCTTCAAACTTAGAATGATGCGACACCATTTCTTGGCCGCGTGGAACTGTCGAAATAAGCATTTGTATCATTTTCACAACAAAGCAAAGATGCCTTGTCATCAAATATTCATTGTTTTCATTAACCCATTTTTTCCCTCCTTTTCTGAAATGTAATCAGACGGAAAAAAATATCGCCCCAAAGAATATGTATCCATGTGGAATATTGATCCCTTCTCATCTAAATTAAGTACTGAACAGCACTCATATATTTCATGGAGCTGTTGGCACCGCCCAACCCCCCCCTGCCTTGACCTGGATAATGAGATTAAAAAGTCCTCTGATCAGCAATGCATCCAGCAGCTCAGTGGGAATATTTTTGAAGATTTTGACGGATTTTGAGAGTTCTGCAATGTTTTGTGTGCCATGCTGAGCGCTCTGGCAGTAATTGCTGGTGCGCTCAGAAATAATGGCGCCAAAATGGGTTCTTCTGAACTATACCTTCCTCCAGATATATATTTTTTAAGAACAGTTTTCGTAATATTGACGTGTGTGAGAACCATTCAACAGTTTAAAGAACCACCTGAAAAGGTAGAGGTTGGATTCAATTAATATTGCTTCAGACAGAAGGTAAAGAAAGAGAGACTGAAGCTGGAAAGTGGGGCGCCTTGGTATTCAGTGCAAACAATGAAATGGAAGAGCAGTCATTTAGCTTTTAGAGAACCCTTTTACTGAAAGGTCATTGAAAGCATGCTCCTTCCAGATGTTCTCTCAACTGTGAGTAGGTTTTAATGAGACCAGCTCACACAGTGGACATATTAACAACTTGAGCCTGCACTGATTTGTGCATGCTGTTCAGAAGGAAACCTCTACTTTCTGACTGGGTTCGATGGGGATTTCTCATACACCACCCGTCCTTTGATCTTTACAGTTTCAAATGTTGCTATGGCAAGAAATCTGGCTTCAGCATTATGTCTAATTCTAATTAGAGATGGAAGTGCTCAGAGAATGGCTCCTATAATCTTAAATTAAGGTTAACTAAAAGGTTTCTTTGGAAAAATACCAGAGAAGAGAAATAGAAAATCCTTGCAACTGATGGTTCTTGCAATAAATGATTTTGGAAATGAGGAAGGAAGAACCCCCATTCGTTTATTATGGTATAGAACACAATGGAATACTTTCCAAATGCATAAACCACTAAAGATCCTTTATTATGAAGAGTATAAATGTAGTAGATGTTCAGTAGTAGGTTGAAATATATATGAAGAAGGACCATTCAAACCTGCACTGTGGTGGAGGTTTCCAGACAAAGGTGACCTGAGGTTGGAGCTTCCTGAGCTGGACTCAGTCTGTCTGGGCTTGGGATTAAGGGGCTGAGTGGGGAGTGGAAGATGTTTAGGCTCAGTAGCTTTGGTGTCTATGCATGCAAAGGCAGAGCATTCGTGATTATCGAAGACCCCTTTGCCAAAGGTGCCATCAGTTTCTGGCATGTTCTTCATGGAATGGGTTTCATGTGATGGGTGGCCCAGTATGTTGTTTTTAATCTGTGGCTTGTGCTCTCCTAACGAAGCAACTCAGGGAAACTCCTGTGTGGTTTCTTGTGAACTGAATGGCATTGAAATGTAATCCATTTGGAGAAGATCCATGTAAAATGAATGCTAGTAGACTAGCATTTGATTCATAGACTGTAGACTTTGAGAGGCACATCCACCACAAACCCATTTACAGTCAGTGTCTTTCAGCATCTTCCGTTTACCCACTTGTGTTCATATGTTGTCTTGGAGATGGGGAAGGGATTGGAACATTGCGCAAGGACTTTCAGGAGCTGGAGCAGGGCAGAGAGTTCCAGACTCTGCAGCTGTAAGACTTACTCTGCCATTTCTTCCTCTTATTGATATGAATTACACATTTTTTTTGTAATCACCAGAAACCATAGCACACTTTTCTAAACGCATTTTTTTCATGCTGATCTCAGATCTGCTTTCAGTATTTTTGTCAACATTTTATATTATGTGTAAAATTTAGTTTGCTATAGAGTTGCATTGATTTTTTTTATTAAACCACAGACCCCAATGAAGTAACTGTTTCAATATTTTTAGTGCAAAGTTAAATAGGTGCACACTGTGGCATAGATATAATGATCAGCACAAGTCAACTACCACTGCTTCTACAAAAAGACTTATAATATGATTACTATATGCTAATTATACCACTATCATGCTATATATAACTAACATCATCACAAAAACTGTACATGCTCGGGAAAAACTTATCACAGATTTCAAATAAACATAAAAAACATTACGCAACATACATATGAATGATCTCTGATGATTTTGTCCTGTTGACCTGTGTAATGACATTCAAACATAAGTATTGCCTCAGCTGAACTTTAAATGTATCTGGGTTCAGTGAGTCTGGACTATGCAAAACTGATAATACTCAGTGTGCAAAGTATCTTGTAGTAATTGGTGGTGATCCAAAATGTTTGTTATGGATGGTGTGTAGGGGGATTGGATGGAGGCGGGAGTTAGAACAACACAATAGGTTTTAGGTCTATAGAGTTGCTCATAAGTTTTGCAAGATTTTTCCAGATACCCCTCTAAATTTAACTTTAAGGTTTTCTGGTTTCTATTGAGCATCTATCAAGGTCTTCCCCAGGCCCCTCTTTATTTCGCAACCTCATTTATACATTGAATTCTATTCTATGAAAGGAGGTGCAGCGTCAGTGAAAATGTTTACAACTGTATTTAACAGAATAGAAATGCGTTCAGTTCTTGGTTGCAATTCCATTCCACCGATGTCTGCCTAAAGTCTGTCAGCCACCGGGCTCTGAATATCTTATGCCCTACCAGGCCTGTAATGCATTTCCTGTTTGTTTTTGCTCTCAGTCTTGTCTCAATACGTGAAATGCTTCTTGATGAGGTTCAGGTTGAGTATACAACTTGGAATCAATTCTTGGCCCTGAAAAAATCCATCAGGTTTCTTTTGGGCAGTGTGTGTGGGATCATTGTCCTGTTACTTTGAGAAACAATGAGTCGCAGTTGTCTGAGAAGCAACTGAGCAACTGATCGACCAATTACTTATGGTCCTCTAAAAGGAGAGGACTTTATATACAAATCGATGTTATTTCAAATGATTGATCCAATAAAAATAATGCATCATTGCACTCATTGTCCATTCTATCCACTTATCATATACAGTAGGTGCTTATAGCACTGGAGTTTGCAATCACACATTGTTCATACTGATGTACCTCATCTTTTCTTGTGTGTATATTTTATTGTTGCGAATATATGTGTATATATTTATATATTCTTTGTCCATTATTGATCTTGAGTATTAGACACCCTAGTATTAGACACACTAATCTGATGGTGAAATGCAGCGCAGGAAAATGTGATAACCATACATCGACAATTGCTGAAATATTGCTAGGCAAATATTTGACTTAGTCTTGAAGTTGTCCTTCAGGAGAAAGGAGTGTGTGTGTGTGTGTGTGTGTGTGTGTGTGTGTGTGTGTGTGTATGTGTGTGTGTGCAGACTGACAACCCTGTGGAAAGGTAGAATGTAAAGGTTACAAGAAGGGGGAGGGTGGAACAATATTGAAGGCAGATTAAGGGGGGTGGTGGGAAAGCTCACTACATTCCCTTTCTCTATGACGGAGATATGAGGAGATTTAATTCTCCCTTTCATTATGAATGAGCTTAACATGAATATTGAAGACGAGAGTGAGGCTGAAATTCACCAAGGGTACATAGAGGCAGCCATGTGGCTCATGGGCTTCAGAAGATAACAGCACCATAATGCCTGAGAGAGAGAGAGAGCTGCTTCAGTGGGCTTCTCACCAGAGACGGGCTTTCTGAGGTATTTGATTGCAGAATTAGCCCCACATTACTTTGGAATGCCTGCCGTTTACACTCCACTGGGAGAGGTCCACTGGTGTCTTGTGCCAAGAACCTGGTGGGTATTATTATAGTATCATGTTTAAAGACTCACTGTTTGCAAACATGCAAATACCCCAGTCTCCGCAGCGAATGGCCTCCTCCTCCTTGTCTCCTGTTGCTACTTATTGGTTTTTCATGAGATAAAATGAATGAAGCCATTTGCTTTCAAGCGTTTCCGTGTATGATGTGGATGAGAGTGGAGCCAGGGAATCCACATCTAATAGCTAAAGTAATAATACGATTATTGTAGTAATATAAGTCAAAAGTGCAGTCAAAAGACAAAAATTAACTTCGTTATGGAGATCAGTTATGGAAATGATAGGAAACAGGCCAGTGAAAATGTGGCTAAATGTACAGTTATCGTGCAAGTCTCACCTTAAAACTCTACTGATGTTAGAAATATTGCTTTTACCAGCCACAAAGGCAGTGACCTCACTATAGCAGCATCTCTGGGGATTGCTTCTTATCTGGACCACCAGCTTGAGACCAGGCTCTTCCAAATGCAATAGTTCTGCTCGTGTCCACAGCTCCTGTTCTGGAATTGAGCCAAGCTGTCAGTAACCAAATGTGCCTTACATACCATAACACACTGATATAACTAGACATAGCTCATTGAATACTAAGAATGGGAGTCAGCTAAACTGTACAAATGTCCTACAAACTAAAATAAAGTGGTCCCTTTTTGTCACATGGTGCAAATCACACCACACCACAGGAAGCTGTGTGAACAGTGTGAAATTCTTTCGCTGCATTTAACTCATTTACCAAGTGAAGCACTGGTTTGCCACCAAAGAAGGGTGCTGGGGACAGTACCTTGCCCAAGTGTACCTCAGTGGTGCACCTGGCAGTCCTAGGATTCAAACCCACAGCTTTCCCATCTCAGGGGCAAACCCTCACAGAACCAAACACAGAATGTCAGTATGTCAAGTTCAATAAAGAAATCAGGAGCATATCTCTAAAAATGAAACCCCACAAACAACTGAACAGAACCAGGACTTCTCAAACACAGATGAACTCAATTATAGCAGAGTAGGGCAGGTGTGGAGGCAGAGCAAGCAGAACAAGGTACAACTGAAACTGCAGCCTGTAAAATTTCATGTTAAAGAGGGCCAGTACTGAAAAGATACATGGTGGGGTAATTTATTGCCATAAATGTGTTGTTCCCAGTTTTCTATAATTAGGATAATTAGTCAGTAGTGTCTAGTAGCAAAATCAAGGGGCAGTGAACAATGGGAACAATGCAATGTCCTATTGCTTTAAATTCTTCTAGTATTCTAAAGAAATGTGGCAAGCTTTAGGGTGAAAGAGACTGGGGGCATTTGTCTGATGCTATTATCCAGAGTAACTTACACTCCTTAGTCACTGGAGTCACTGAGGGTTAAGTGACTTGCTCAAGGATACACTGGTAGAAAGTAGGGGGTCGAACTTGCAACTTTGTGTTCATCGAGTTCACAGTCGAATGCCCACTATTTCTGACTTTTAGTGTCAAGACTACTGATGCTGAACGTCATAAACGGCATAAGTCCCAATAATTCTTTTTAGCTGTACATCCTTTCCATTGATACTGAGCCAGTTTCTTGCATGCAGTCAGAGGTAGAAGCAGCTCGTTTGAAATAGCAGTAAACACACTCAGAACAGACCAAACTGAAACTATGGTAAAATCTTGTGTCTTGTGCTGTAATAGTTTGGTGCTGCAATGCCTCATTGGGCTCTATCAAGCATTTGTTTCCATTTTTCGCTCTGAGTTTACAGTTCCTCCTTCTTGCACTCTAAAGGTGCAGTAAAAGCAAACACATAGTAAATGACTGTCGTTATCGCAATTGAAAGTGGATGATGCATGAGAGAGAAGTTTCCATGGAAATTCATGGACGAAGCATGTAATGATAGGTTGCAGTGAACCAGAAAAAGAAAGACTGACCAATTGTGGCCTGTAATGAATGAACATTAGGTGGCTGTAACATGGGTTAATGTGTGTCGTGGCATACTCCCAAGTTCATTTCACTTCAGGAACTGTGGAAAAGCAGTGATGGAAGTGCATTCATGCACTCATGCACAGTGGGAAACTCTTTTAAGGTCATTTAAGTAATAATGAGAACCTGATGGAAAAAATCAAACAAACTTTTGAACTAAACTTTTCTGCAATTCACCATTCCCAGTATAAAGACAGGTTCAGAGTTTTACCATTAAATGGAGGGAAGCATAGTCTGAAGAGGCATGAGGTTTTAGCACTTGACCATGTACAGAAGCAGCTGTAAAACTCCGCCTAGCCAGAATCGTAAACATAAAGGTTAGCCATAACATAATGGTAAACAAAAAGGTTAGCCATAACATAATGGTAAACATAATACTAATCATAAACATAATGGTACCTTGCATATAGTCAAGTGTGAAGCAGCTCATTTAAAGAGCTGGAAATACCGTCAGAACAGACCAAACCAAACCTACTGTGAAATCTGGTAAAAAAGGAACTATGGAAAAGATTCAAGATTCAAGGGTTTTTTTATTTGTCACAAGCATAGTTGTACAAGTACAACATGCAGTAATAGAAGTGCATTCAAGCCCTCATGCACAGTAGGAAAGCATTTTATGTTAATTTACTCCGGAATGAGAGTCCGATGAAAACGAATAGCTGTACGTTTTAAACAAAGAAAACTTTTGAAAAAAGAAATTCTGCAATACACCATTTTTCTGTATGAAGTCAGGTTCACAATTTTAACCACTGAATGAATGGAAATATAGTCTGAAGAGGCACAAAGTGGCTCTTTTGAAATAGTCTTTTTGAAAAAGTCAGAAAAGGCTAAACAAAAACTGTTTCATAATCCTGTGTCTGGTATCCAAGTACATAATGGATTAGGCTAAAGTGGAAGACATCAATGCCCAGACCAGTCCCTTCTCTTTCAGCTCACTATCCCAAATGGTCGAAATAGTTTAATGTCAGTAAATCACAACAGATATTTGTTAATCGATCTAAATACTGGCTTGTCATCAGTGGCAGGCAGCCCAGCTTCGCGCACCAGATACTTTAGAGCGTTTTTAGTGTCATCTCTTCCAATCATTCTCTATTTCCAAACACTTATGTCATTAAATGATTGGTGTTTTATTCTAATTATTTTTCAATCCATGCAGTTGCACCATGAAGCAGGTTCAAATGTTTTTGCAAAACAGTCTAACTCCATAACAAATAGGCAATTTCCAATGGTGCTGACCTCTCACAGGCAGACATCGGCTATTGTCTGTAAGCTGATACTAATGCAGTGGGCATAACCGTGAGGGTCAGGCAGATAATTGCCCCTAAGAGCCGAAAAGGAGCATATCTATGTAGACAGAATATCCGTGACTTGAGCTAGTGCTCAGTTAAGTCAACAGAAGTCAATACTCCAGACACTGGCCCACCACTATGATGGACAAGGGAGTCAAGGTGAAAATGGTGACTTGAGCCCCACACCAGCAAAATAGAACAAAGGAGTGAGGTTAGGCTAAGTTTAGGGTCGTTTTGTCGTAAATACCTACTTGAAGCCCGTGGGGGTCCATGCTGGAAACTGGAGACCTTCTGGTTTAAAGAGGGTGGAGGACTTAATGCCTTTGTCTTTTTGTAACTAAAAAGAACCTTAGGCTACAGTCAGAATGGCGATTTGGGATCTACAAATGTTGTACCAATGAAAACAATGCACGGATGCACACCAGGCACCAGGTAATGGCCATGGATGAGAAGTTTGTTCTGCTGTCAGTCTTGATGGTGTAATGTAACTATGCTTCACCTACGGAAAGTGATAGGAATGCTGAGAGAGGTGGAGGAGGAACTAACTACCACATTCAGCTCACATCCAACATCCCAACTCACAACAGGATTGAGTTTTCTCCATTCTGTGGAAAAGAACAGCAGAAATTCTGAACTGTTCCACTTACAAACATGGCAACAAAAAAACAGCAAAACATATCAATTTATTTTTTGTAAGGATGGAGAAATGTCCTTAAGAACTCTGCATCATTAAGAAACGTACTCAGCTTGTGCATGCTATACTGCCCTAAACAATTTGCTTGTCTTTATTGTCCCGTTCTTCTGAATTAGTTTGGTTTAGCTGGTAATAATGTCCACTTTTGAGATCTTCTTCAATGAGATGTCTCCTCTTTAGAGACACCCTCACTTGGCTCGCAAACTACAGAAACGCTCTGAGTTGAGCTTGTGTGACACATAACGGCTATGTAAAGCCGCTGAATACACACCACCCAGCTGTCCTCTTGCTCCCCACTGGGCACTGGCACAAACAAAACTCATTTGGCTCCGGCTCCCTCGAATCTCCCTCAAGTCCGTGGAGAGAGGGCTTCATCTCTCTACAGTCAAGTGCATTTGGCAGCCAATTACTGGCAAACGGAGTGGGGAGGGGGCAACACCTCGCACAACGTATTTTTGCTGCGTTTCTACCTTTCTGAAGACGTGAGCCAGAGGAGGGTCAACCTTCGACAAGAACAGGTAGCGCTGCAGGCTCCTTGGGGCTCAATTAAGTCCCTGTTGTTCCAATCGATTGGGAGCTCTCAGGCTCTGCAGAACGTGAAGTTTTTGCTCACCTCTTTCGAGGGAGCAGCCAGGGCCTGTTCGAGACCTCCTTTTCTCCCTGAGAAAACCGAGGCACTTTGCCACACGATCCACTGCCAGTCGAGAAACTAGGGTGCCAACTCTTTTTCATCCTGTAGAATAAACCGTTGGTGTTATTCAACTTGAAATGTATCTAAAACGAGCAGGCCTTCTAATTTCCCCAGGACCATACTGTGTTTAAAAAGTCTGACATCATGCTCACGTAGAGGCATTCATGTGGCAGATGGAAAACAAGGAAACTTGTTTCCTTCAATTCCTAAAATAGAAGTGTAGTGTTACTATTGATGATTCGCTGTACAATTTAAATGAGTGTAAATGGGCCACATAATTATAGTGCATGTTGAAATACATTCAAACTTAAAGTCAATGCAGAACATTTACATTCTGCATTGACAGCCTGCACTACTGAGCTTTAGAAAAAATATTTTTAGCAAAAGAATAAGTTTACAAATTCCAGGTCTAAATGATCTCATCTTCTAATTACAAACATGGTATCAATTGAAATGTTAGCGACTGGGTTTTTGACAAAATTTCACTTCACAGAGCAACAGCAAAAGAGCAACAGGCAGTTATTTCCTATGGGACTTGGTGAAGTGAAGAAGTGACACGATGACAATATGACAATATAGGCTGATGCACTGACATGATAATTGTAGTGACTGATTCAACAGAATCACTTAATTACATGCAAGATTGTGTGTGCAATAGATCTTATGTGCAATTTCTTGCAACACGTGCAAGACATTATATGCCATTTTGCTCAAATGTGAGCATTTCTGTATATAGCATAGTGTTTTTCATATTGAGAGTTTTCCTACAGATTTTTAAAATTTTTTATCTAAAATATTATTTTATTTCTGTCTGTGTGTATCTGTGTGTCTTTGCAGTCATTACTTAAGCAATTACCTCCATTATCAATGATGTTTTCTGATTCTGATTCAAACAAATTCATCAGACCAGGCACAGACCTGAGTGAGCTTTTCAGGTCTTTGTAAACTTCAGCTCTTCAGCTAATTCACCATTGTAACTTGTAATGTTATGACAGTGCTTTGTATTTTGAACAAAACTGTAACATAGGCATGTTACTGCATGATGTTATATTCTACTAGATCACCCTGAAGAGATTAACTTTGAGGCAAGAGACTTGTAATGTGAACACATAGTGTGTGTTAATGAAATATGTTTCCAACAATTAACTTACAAACATGAATCCTGGTTAATAACATGGCTTGATATAGAAGTAGACTCAGTGAATTAGAGCCAGTAGAACCTCTGGGCACCGCAGTTAGATTGAGTTAGATATCACTTTATGCTTTGGACAATGGATGTGAATCCAATTTACATGCCTTATTCCCACTTTGAATCAGCCTGTGCTTTAAGTGACCACTCAAGCATAACAATTCTTTTTCACTTTGTCTAAATGACTAAGGGAGAATATGCAGGGCCTGGAACTGCTGCAGTACAACGGTGGTCCCTGTGTTCTTGGCTGGGCTGCCCCGTGTTTGGTGTCTGTTCTGCCCCATTCAGTAAGTGCCCCTTTTTACAATCTACCAGTCAGTCCAGTTCACAGCTATGCTAATGGCCAGACACTGGCTGGATCCTGTGGTAAGTCTGCATGGCCGACCAAATAGGATTTAGCGTGACATGGATTCTCGCCCTCTTCCCGACAACAATGGGAGCCAAAACTCCTCGGCTTTCTTTTGGCAACCTCGAGTGCTGAGGTCATTTTCCAAGTGGGCCGATCCCATCTCTCTCTCCCGCTCTTGCTTTATTTTCCACCTGAGCATGAAAGTCTACCTTATCTGATATTTGGTTGTTACTGGACCTGAAGAAAGCAATGGTGGTTATGAAGTGTTAGAACTCAGAGTGTAGTCGTTAAACCTGATTTCAACAAATGCAATCGGTGTAAAACAGTCTAAAATCAGTGTTTGTTCTCCTACATGCTTGCTGTTTGCTGATCTTTCACTCACTGCCCTGCTGCTCGGTCGCTCTCCGAAACCCCCACCCCATACCCCGTGGGTCCCCAGTAGAGGTTATTATTATTACATGCTTTTAAGTAAGGGTTGACATTGCTTCATTTACATACCTGTGATGAATCAGATAACTTTCAATAAGGGGCGGAGCACACAGGGGGTGTGGGGGTTTCAACACCACTTTTGTTGAAACACGATTCACCCCCCCCACTTTCGTCAGACTAACATGTATTAAATAGTTTAAATTGTATTTATAACTTGGCTTCCTCATCCTAAAACACCCCCACTTTTGGAGAGCTTGATACGCCCCTGCTGTCAATTATACATTCTGTCCCAAGAACTAACCTGAAAATGAAATTCGTGTAATGTCATATTGAGGGGTCTTCTTTAAACCTTTATTGGTAAATATTGTTATTGCATGAGGTAAATAAGGTGTTGTGCAGTTTGACGTTATTCTTCAATAGTAGCTAACTGAAATAAATGTGTGTTTGTTGTTGGTGTGTTTGTTGTTGGATTAACAAACACAAAACCCTTTTCCACCCGGTCATTTGATTCCCTGTTTAATGGTTACACCTCCCAGTAAAATAGACTTTTGTAAAACAACCAGATACCACGTCATGCTTCAGATCCCTCAGACTTCCCAATAAATGAGAACGAAATTTACATGCCATGTTCTTGTTTTGCTTCAGCTTGGCCTAAAGTGACCAATCAAGCATTACAGTTCTTTTTCACTCTGTCTAAATGAGCAAGAGAGCATAAGCTGGGACTGCTGAAATGTCCAACCTGTTTCTGGCTGAGCTTTCTCAGTATCAGCAGCAGGACTGTATATAGGGATAGACATTGCGAGCATAACAAAATCTGTCTTTCGGAACCATATACCTATAAGATGTGCAGCAAATGTAACTTTATTACAAAGCCATATCATAAATCAAGTACTAGTTTAATCACTCTCACATTTAAATTGTATTTTGAGCTACTATGGAATGATGTATTTACAAAAAATGACCTGCTAGTACTAATCATTATTATATATGACATACATAACACACTATGATACACAATGTACTTAAAATGTGCTTAACTCTACCTGAATTTACCCCTGAAAATATGCCAAACACCTTAATTTGAATTAAGTGGCCGTTAACTTGTAAACTGATTGTTTAATTTTACCTTAAAAATGGATTTAAGGTATGAGTGGGAAACCCCTTAATCCTAAACATAAGACAATTTATTTAATAAGTTCAGTTATTTAAGGGGCACATTTGAAAAAGTAAGGGAAAAATTCAGTAGTTTGCCCCTTAATTAGCCTTTATCTGTGCACTTTTGCCCTTAAATTTTCTTAATTTCCTGGAAATTGAGGTAATAATTAAGGTAATTTTAGGGAGTAAAATTAAGGGGTTTTGTTTTGTAGTGACAATATTAATGATATGGGAATAACTCAGATTACACATAAAATGATACATGTTCAATGGGTCAGGGGAGCAACAATTTACTTCTTACACAACTAAAGCTAACGTGTTTGGTCATTATTCCACTATCTCTAAACACTACTGCTGTCAGCCCATCTTAATAATTGGAATTGACTGTCCAAGCCACCAGAGAGTTTCCAATCACCAGAAAAGGGACGTTTTTACGGTCGGAAAAAGCTCCAATTGTCCTATTTAATGATTCGCCTGAAGGAACCACCCAGCAGTCCCCACTGGGGTGGATTATCAATGTCAAATATTACTATTAAAAGTACCAAGCTGCTCTTTTTTTTATGTGCATCCTACCATGCGTCAAGGATAAAAGTAAGTAAAGTGAGGGAAAACTTACATCTCATTTTGCTCCATTATAAATTTGCTTCTACAAACTTGGGCTCCTGTTTAATTTCCACTTGTGCTGCAGACCTGTGGCTAACGTAAAGCAGGTCAGGAAAGAAAAAGTTCAGTCCGAGATAAGAAAAAACTCATTATTACCTTGTTGACACGCAGGTTCGTCTAATCACTTTCCCAGGGGTGTCAGCACTCCTACTAGAATCTAAATTAGCTGTAGTCTCGAGGACGACAACGCAGGGACCTGGAAAACTGCAGCCAGTTAAACTACAGACAAAATTATTCACAATGGCTGTTTGATTTGATTCATATTCGGTTGAAAGTTCTAAGTTGTGAAGTATGGTTTATGTGCAAAGGCTTATGCAAAAAGCACATTTCATTGTGTTTCAGTCTTTTGACCTTGGCATCAATGAAACAATTTATCTGCTTCCTTCTCTGTGACTCTGTACGGTTTTCCCGGGGCTTACATTAAATATGTATCTCTTAAATCTGAAAATGAATGACTGCAGTCTTGTGTATCTGTTCTTAGTGAAAATGCTGTTGAAAGCTTTGCGTGAACATTTTGTGTTGGATGTTTTCTGCATTAAATAAACAACTAGGACTTTATTTACTGTTATAAATACCCCTCTATGTATTACACAGCACATTTTCGGACCTGATACTGCAAAAATATATCTATTGCTGTCTATGTTTGTTTTGTATTTTTACACATATAACTCTCTACTGCTAGAATACAGCATCAGTCATAATCCTGTATTCATCCAGATTAGTACAGTAGCTATTGTCCACTGTACTAAATGTTGTCTTGTTGTCTTCTCTGGCTCTTTTGTTGCTCTTGTGTTTTGTTTGCACTCTTTTGTCCTGTCTAGATCTTTTGTGTTGTATCATTTTACTGTGTATTGTGTGTGTGTGGTTGAAATAGCGATAAAAATCTGCTGATTTTCAGGTTATGGACATTAACTGTACATGTATTGTCTAGGGATGTAACTATACAGTCAACTCATAATTCAACTCAAAAAGATCATTCAGGGCACACAGTTCCATGCACTTGCAAAATTAGATCAACAAAATAAGATTGGAAACAAACAGTCAATATTCTTACAATATTTACATTGGAAATTGAAAGACAAAAAATGATAGCTGTCCAGTTCTGGCACAAATTACAAACAAAATATCCATATTTTGAACCAGGTTGTTGACTGACACTGGTTTATCGCTATAAACAATGCACCCACATAATCATTAGTAGAAAACTTCTCCAAAAAGCATGGTCACAAGTTCACAAATGAAAATTAGCGATACTTTAACGCAATTTTACATCCTTAATATTTTTATGTTTTCACCCACATTATGGTTTTAAAAAAGAAATATCAAACAGCTCGCTCTGAGATGGTCGAATCATAAATGCTAATACACTAGAAACCGAGGGATTTTTTTGACATACAAACCATCTAAATTCTACCCACAAATGCGTTCTTTCCTAGCAGTTGCTGTGAGGTCAAACAAGCTTTACGGAACGCTGGCAGAAATCTCATTAAAATGATGAGAATGTGTTTTTTAATGCCTCATTTCAAATGACTTTTGATGAATTGCAGGATAGATTGGATGAGGTTTTTTTGTCACATGATGTAGCATTATCATGTAATCTAAAACCAACATTAGCATGTTGGCAAATTCTGTGAAATCCGAAGGGTCCAGTTTCAGTCAGCTACAATTAGATTGCTCTAGTTTTACAAAAATGCAAAACGAAAACAGAAGCTTTTGAATGGGGTTTTGAAAAGTGCATTTGTGAGCAGGGCATGGATCCATCAACTGCAAAATGAAAACTGGCAGCTAAAGTAACAACATCGCAATGGATATATTGTTGGATCTGGTACACATCCTCCACTGTGAACTTAAATATGAAACATTTTGACAAATTGTTCTGCCCAGTTTCAGCAGATTTGGGCTTAGCATTGAAACTTCAGTAGGAAGTTTCATAACTCTTACATTATTAAATGCAGCAAACATTGCATTGTGAAGTGGAGATATGAGTTTTCTGTAAGGAAAGTAGGCTTATGTTCACTTAGAACATCAACCACGCATGTTATTTGACCAGAGTGGCCAAGCGCTGATTTGACTGAAAGGAAATGTGTGGTCTAATTAAATCGGTTTTGTACAATGAGGCTGAGAGGTAAGTAGTTTATGAAACAGTGTTTAGTGTTAATGGGAAGTGTCTTAAAGAGGCCATAACTTGGATTTTCAATAGCAGGGCAGAATCGTGCAGCCCATATGTCTACCTACAGAGAAGGGCTCTTGTTGAAAATGTGTCTCATTGTGGGTAGACACACTTTCAGTCAACCTCGCTCTCGCTCTTGCACGATGGAAGGGAGAGATAGGGGGAGAGAGGAAGAGGGGGGCTGGGTTAGGGGGGATATAGCCACGGATAAGGTTTCAGGCTTTGGTGATTTACGGCCATTCTCCAGCTCCAGTATAAATGCTTTCACAAAGCAGGTGATTGTTTGGCGGGGGATTTGATTGAGCCCACTCATCGCCTTATTAGACACAGGACGCCCAGAAGACACCAGGCCATCCATCTGAGCCATATTACATGTCATACCCGAGCGGGATGAGCCCATGCAGATGACCCAAGGCGTCTCCTCTCCTGGCATGCTCCAGTGGTCCCCGGTACCCCATTTTGATTGGTGCGCCGGACCACAATGGAAACCCACCGCCTGAGACGCCACATGTGGCTGATTGTAAGTGGAAGCATCTATAAATATCCATGTCTCACCTTTTCCTCAGAGGAACAGATGAGATGACTCAGAGACAAGATGCAGGAGCTTTAGGTAGTGGGTGTAGAGTCTCAAGGCACAGCAGGATGGCAGCTTCATTAGAGGCGCCTCTCTTCAACTTTACAGGCCGTTTGAAATGCTGCTCGACTCGGTTGCTGTAGAAACATAACCACCAACTGTTGTTGAGATGGTGGGCATTGTGGCCTGATATTTCATGATACCTGAAGACATTTTCATTGTTTATCAGATATTTCGATACATGTGGATCAGATATTTTCATATAAGTTTTAATAGACTAGCCAAATAAAAGAAATACTGTAAAAAACTTCTGTAATCTGCACCACTTCCCTGGCCAAACTACATCTTTAGTTGGTTTTTGGGTGAAAAGAACACATTCCCATTATATAGAGATCACACTTCTGTACATTAGAACACCCAATCACTGTTTATGATTGCAACAAAATTGTGGTCTGTGTAAAAACTCTGGCACCTTTTGTGGCACCTTCATTTTAATGTTAGTCTGAAAGCTCTTGTTGCTGAGACAATTGATCATCAGGCCAAAGCCAGACAGTGATTGGTCCAGTAGGTTTATGGCACGTGGATAAAATACTCCTGTGTTATATTGTCTGAAAATGTTACACATTTTGGGATCGATTGATTGATGTCTGAATCAATGACACAAATACAGCATGCTCAGTGTAGGGCATTTTCGGGCATCAGTTTTGGAATCTTTTATCTTAAATCTGTGCAAAAATGATGGCACCTTTTGTTTTAGGGTTCTTTTATTTTCCCATATCTGAAACTTAGCAAATAAATGGAACTTCTGCACCGACAACACTAGATTTAAGGATGTTCTCTATAGAGCAGTAGTCCCCAAGCCTGATTGTGGAGATTCACTTTCTGAGGAGTCTAGTTCTAGCCACAGTCTGGAATACTTGCTCTGGATAATCTTCAGAAATCCCTGCTAGTGTGATAAGAGTGAGGGCCCGAATGTTAGGACATAAACACAATGTGAAAGTAGATCTCCAGTAGGAGGGTTGGTTGGTCCCACCCCCTGTAGAGGATGTTATTTGACTGGAATTGTTTAAACTTTTCATACAACTGTATAAAGATAATTATTTGTTTCAGTATTACACTTACTGTGCATCATTACATCCAATTATACAGCATTATATTTTCTTCAGTATATAATTACATTAATACAGTGAACACAAACAGCACTGAAAATATTCAGATTTTTCACATAAAAACATACACAAAAGACTGTATGTGAACATTCATCGCTCTGGGCAAACCGTAACACTGGGTGGGCAAGAGGTCGGAAAGTTTTACCACACAGCTTGGATGTGGCGCCCAATCATCAATCACTAGCTTCCCTGCTGGTGCAAACACAGACAACTGCCAAGGTTAGATGTTCCTGGACAAGCCTTTGATTTTAATGTTAGTCTTAAAGTTGCTGAGACACATTGATCACCAGGCCAAAGCCAGACAGTGATTGGTCAAGTAGGTTCTTGATACCTGGATAAAATACTGCGGTGTTGTATGTCTGAAAATGAAGTTATATATTTTGGAATCCATTTACTGATGCCTGGATCGATGGCACAATTACAGCACACTCAATGTGGAGCTCTTTTCTGACATCACTCTTATCTGTTTAAGAATGTACGTTTATTATTCAATTTTTCATCTTAAGCTTTTCATCCAGTAGCTACCAATGACGCAACATATTTTTCATTGCTATATCAATATTGGAATTGCTGAAGGGCTGTTTATAACTAGGTACCCGTAACAGACATGGTGGAATGATTTGGGGAAAATGATATTATGACTTTCCTGATAACCTTTGATAACCTGAGCTCCAAGGCCTGTTTTTTGTTCTCAAAGAAGGCAGACCTCTGGTTCAGGCTCTGTTCATCATTGGGCTAAATCCTCTTCTTCAATGCCCAATAGGCATTTATGGTGAAGAGGTACATACACTCACAATAGTCCTCTTTTTTGAGAACTTTTTTTTTTCAGACTAAGCAACATTTTATCATATTGAACATTATTCATACAAACTCAGAAGACACATGTCAGTTCTTTGGATGTTTTGAATAGTGAACAAAAATATACTTACTTTATAGATGTCACCACCCCTAGTTAAAAAAATACCTCTTTAAAGAGATCGAAATCAGTAAGTTGAACTGCATGAAACAAGAAAAATAAGCCACCAACCCTAGTTCCAGATGAATGTTACTGTGGGTGCTTGGAGAATTGTGACATTCATAAAATACAGCAACAAAAAATGTATTTTTATCAAATGGTGCAGAAATGCTTTATTGTCTTGTTCTGTTTCAAAAAGTTTCAAAACTGCAAAATAACAACCACCTGGAATACATGGATTTTGTCCATATTGTGTAGACCTGGAACTGTTACAGCACTGTTTTATAAGGTGTAGTTTCTAAATTAGTGTTTCTTGAACATATGTGATAAATTTCATTCAACTAGACAACATCAGTGTTTACAATAATGCAAACACTGCACTTTTTTTGACAAGGCTGGACGTAACATGGCGCCTTCACAGTCCAGGCGAGAATGTGTACGTGCTGGTGTGTCCTCCTCTTTCTCTCTTACACCTTGAGCCTGAAACAGTGTGTTCTTTGTCTTAAATCCTGCCCAGTGGCACACACACACACACACATTGGATGTTACTGGCAGAAACAAAAACAAGAGGACCACCGTAGCCATTCATTCCTCCATGATACTCCCCCAGCATTTTAATGCACAGCCTCTTTTCTCTAATGGACTTTGCAGGCGTCTCCAGCCCGGCCGACAATGGGATCAGGGGTCCACTGTGCATGTCAGTCACACATGAATGAGCCCTGTAAGCCTAGCCCCTTCAGTCTGCCTTTATGCTATACAGCCAATATTGAGACAAATGGAGGGCGAGGAACAGATATGGCAGTCTTCTGATGGCGGGGGCAAAACCAGCAGGAAGGGAGACTATTATACATCCCGGCGCTCCACTTAATGTATTTAAAGTTTTGAGAAGTTCTACAGCGCTGCCACAGGGTGACCGACACTTCTGAACAGATCCAAAACTTCCAAAGGAGCTTGGCAGAATAAGTTCTGATGGTAAGAAAGCAATCTGATTCGTGTAAAGGAATTTTAGACCCCTAAAACTTGTGTTCTTCAAGGGTTTTTAAGCAAGGCCAGTGGTTATATATAGAACAATGACAACTCAGAGAGTGCCTTTTTAATGCTTCACTGGTTCCTTGCATAGTTAAATACTTGTTCATGAATGTAGTTCCTTAATTTACATTGCACCAAAATGGATTTCCCAGTAGTTACAAATCAAAGATCCTTTTTGCAGAATCAGAATCTGAACACTTTATCAATTACACAGACATGCAGAGACACAGAGACAAGAACAATATAAAGTCTCTATAAATCCAATAAAAACTTCACAGAAAATACACTATGTTATGTACACTGGGGTATAAACATTATAGATGAGTGACTGACAGTACAGTGAATTACTAGTAACTCGAAGCATGGTTAGGAGTATGACTGCATGTAATAGAGAACAGTAGTCGAACAGTATTGGCATTAGTAGAGATATTTAAACGGTAAGACTATTGAACATAATACTACGAAATAGCACATTATTAAATGACTTAGCACCCAATCAGAAAAATACACATTGCATATAATAACATGATATTGCACATGATCATCATGTTTTGATTGATGGCACATAATGCCAATGTTTTTAATACATAGGTTATACATATGTTTTTACCACACCATATAATAACAATGGTTGCTTTACTCTGAACATATAGTAGAAGAACTGGCATGAACTGAAATATATTTGGGGCTACTTTTCTGTACTTTTTCCTTAACCTAACAAAAGCAATGAAACATGAATAACTTTGCAGCTGTGGCAAGATGTACAGCCAAGCTGTGATATTATTTAGAAAAACACCTCATCTCTTCTGTTTGACGGCTTAAACACATCCCAGAAGATCTCATTTTGGCTTGTGCCAAATTCCATACTGATTGACAGGTCTGGTTACTAAAGGATGGAGGCAGAATAATTAAGAAGCAAAGCAGTGAAGAGACCTTAGGCCAGGCCAAGGAGTTCGCTGATGAGGGCTAAGGCAGGAGCCCCGCTTCTTGGTCTGCATTGCATTTACATCAGCCATGCTCAATTGACCTCAAATCCTTTCCTTTTAAGCCGAGCGTTCTCTTTCCCAGCTTTCTAAGCATCATTCACAAGCTCTTAGTCTGCATTTTAGGGCCTGTCAGAGACACCCTCCTCGCTCTTTAAGCTCACTGTGTCATGGCAGAAGTACAGTTTACGGATGTTGGGTGCTTTTGTTGGGTGCAGGAGTGGTGGATTTTGGCGTCATTTTGTGCACCGCCTGTAAAACATGAGCAGGGCCAGAGCGTCCATTCAGCATAAACGCAGAGCTCTGGTTTTATGGGTTTCTGTGTTAGTCAGACAACGTGGGATAAATATATCTACAGAGGGTTATTTGAGGACACACAGTTAGTGTGTAATTTGCAT
The DNA here is from genome assembly GCA_037832545.1 of Rhabdalestes septentrionalis. Classification (NCBI taxonomy): domain Eukaryota; kingdom Metazoa; phylum Chordata; class Actinopteri; order Characiformes; family Alestidae; genus Rhabdalestes; species Rhabdalestes septentrionalis. The sequence continues at coordinate 3,653,605 of JBBMFX010000037.1, read as the reverse complement.
CCATTAAAATAGGATATATAGCATGTAGAAGTGGCAGCACTACAGGTTTAAAACTGAAGGTTCTGGGTAAGGGCTGTATGAGATGAAGAACCACTTTTGGTTCCACAGATGGAACTTTTTATTTTTTTATTTGTTTATTTTATTCATTTTTCCAATAGGGAAAACATTGCATTCAGGGGTGTTCGAAATTTTGCATGCGAATCTAATGTGAAGATTACACACTATGTGCTATGCTGTGTGCCGTGATCCTCGTGTTACAATGGTCTCAACACAGGACGTTACGAGTTTACGATGCTCGCTCCTATAAAAACTCGTAACAATAGAGATTAGAGTTTTTTGTACTTACAGACTACATGGGCAAACTAGTGCAGTGGAAGAATATGTAGAATAAACAGTAACACGACATATGAGTACCTATGCCATTTTGGACTATAAACTATAGTATTTTTATTTCCATTTCATTTTTCTGTGGCTTAGTTGTGTTTTTATGTTATTTCACAGCTGTGTTAGGATTGGTAAGTGACTCAGGTCAGGGTGTATTTCAACGTACCCCAAAATTCGGGTTACATCACTGTTGTAGGAACTGTGTCTTAATTCAAGGACCCCCTGTTCACTTATTTTACTTAGAGCCACACATCCAAGCCCCAAATCATTTGTTTTTCAAGACTCATGCTTAAAATTTTGATATCCCTGAAGTATAGCTGGATAAATTGTGAACATTTGTGATTTCATGAATAGGTCAGTGAGGCTACGCATTTGATGTCCTTCTCGTGGGCTGGAGTGGAGAAATCCCTCAAAGCGAATTCCTCCGCTACAGCAGAGGAGGTCTGTGAGAATGTGGTCGGTCTGTAATGGAGTGACGGGGAAAGGCCTTGGGCTGTAACCCAGTTGGATTGTATATTATGGTTTTGGGGCACCGCGATGGAGTTTCCTTCATCATTCACCAAACCTCAGCTTTTGAAGCTAAACACTCAATTACAGTGGATCTTTTAGTGCTCTGCAGTTGGAAGGGTGAGGACCGCGTCCTGCGCCAGCTTGTTGCCATGGAACACGTTCCTCCGCAGAATCCCTGTGTGCATCGAGAGCTCCATCAGCATCAGCATTCAGATACGCCCAGGCTTGTTGTTATAACTAGTGCATAATGGATCTAAAATAGCCCTGTCTTTGGACAGTGCCACGCTTTGTTTGGGTGCACTGCACTCTCATACCTTTGTGAGCACTCTACAGTTGTTTGCCACAGCTAGACTGCATCTCAGATTACAGCCGACAATGCTATTAGAGTTGGGCATTTGCTGCTGGGGATAAACATATAAACATGGATTTCACACACAAATTGTATACCTGACACAAAGTCTTAAAAAAAAGAAAGCTTTAGTCTCCATCAGCTTTATAACATCATATGTCCTTGGTGCCACTGAAAACTCGTTTTTTTCATGATTTATTTATTCATTTATCGATTTCAGACATTATTCCTTTTTTTGGTACCACTTATCATGTTATACTCTATTAAAATGTTATAAAACAGTAGCTGTCCTTTTACATTGCATGCACATTTCATGACAGATGGACTAATGGAGATGGTTCAGGATTGCCTGGAACAAAATCTCATTATTATTAAGATTATCTTTTCTCTCCTACATCATTTTTTTCTCCTGCTGTTTCAGGGATACGAGGTTTCGGACTGACAGCACCGATATAAAAAAGGAAATATGAAGCTTCCCTGCTTGAAATATGAAGTTCCCCGAATGCAGGGTGTCATGCTCAGACAGAGAAGAGCCGCCGTCTGAACCCGTGGCCTTTCAAAGAGCCAAGCCAAAAAGCAATAAAGCGTTGTCATGGTGATATATCGGCCTGTAATGGCGTTAGTTACACTGTATTTTCCAGGATTGAGTAACTGAGTGTTATTTTTTCCCCCCGCAATAAATTTTCATTTACTTTTGCCTTAGAGAATGAGGGATTATATGCCGTCCTGCTGCACAGATCAAATTGAATTTCAATTGAATTACTCAGTATTACCTGGAAAGGTACGCAGCAAGGAAAGCACTGCAGGAGACCTTTGTAGACATTTGGGGGGTTTTTTCATTACCTTATAAAATAATTAACAAATCTCATGGCCTGATATGAGCATTTAGGGACAGTCTCAGAAACACAGAAGAGTTCTGTTTATTCTTTACTTGACGTGGAAACTGAAGACTGTAATGTAAAAGATATTGCCATTCTCCTGTTCCATTGCTGTTGCTGCGCAGTATCAGCAGGTATTGTTTGAAGGAAAAGACTGAAGTGTAACAGAATAACTTATAGAAGCTACTTCTGTTTCTTTTAAGCAGACCTTAACATTTGGCTCAGTGAATTCCTGGCATGCAGGAGATGGATATGTTACCCTGCGAGGGGACTTTGCTTCTACTAGTGTTCAATTACTCAGACCAGGCTGCAACCTTTTTGTTGGCTTTTCTGGACCAAGCTAATTGGTGGGTTTGTGGTTTGGGGACCACTGGCTTCAAAGATTATGATGCTGAGACATTGAGCAATGGGCTCCAGTGATAACAATCTGCTTTACTCACAAAGTTAGTTGCTACTACGGAGGTGGGTGACTGTAGAATACATAATTCCTCTAGAGATCCTTTCCTCTTGAACGTGTCCAGGCACTGATATTCAGTTTTACAGTGCTGGGGAGAGTTTAGCAGGCCAAACATTCAAGGGATGTGCTCATAGGAGTTTGCATGCAGGTCATTAAAAACAGACACAGAATAAGCTAGACCCTTGGGGCGAAAATGAGCTTGTCTGCTTACTACTGCACAGAAGTCCCCTCGGTAATTATAGCATACAGCTCAGAGCTCCGCAAACGGTTTTTGTTTGGGGTACAAGCACAAAAGCATGACTGTGGAAACGGAGAGATGAGAAACGAGACAGATTTTTGGAGCGACTGCAGAACAGCATATGTAGTGTGCATGCATGAATGCAATGCAGAGAGAAGAATATGCAGTTTACTAATCACACATGCTCTGAGACAGAGTGGAGAAATGTGAAAATAAATTTTCTTAACCCTTAGAAGTCAGGGTGGATTAGTCAAATCTGACTTCCACAAATCTAAAACCAAAACCAGTGTTTTTTCTAGACACTCGCGGTTTGCTGCTCTTTCTCCCGGCACACCGCTGCTCGGCTGCTCTCCGGACCCCCTCACTCTCTGGGTTTACCCCACCCACTTGTGGGTGGAGACTATCGTGCGACCTTGTGTTTTTTCTGTTTATTTCTAAGACCTAAAATGAAAGACGTTTGTTCATTTTTGTTCTTTATGGGTATTTGTGTGTGACCCCGTTTTTAATACATCAGTAGCTGTTATTATTATTGCATTTGTTTTAAATCACAGTAACTTTGGGTCTACATAACTTAGGAACTCCAGGCAAAGTTTTGCACGATACCTGACCCCTCGAGCATCAACAGAAACTGGACCAACCACCATATAAGTTTTTGCATAATGATGACAATTTGCCATTTGTTGCACTTCTGTCATGGATCCGTACTGCTTATGTTCTAAGGGTTACTTGACTTGCAGCCATGCAAATCTGAGCCTCTTACTCTAACTATAGTGGTAGAGGAGAAAGGAGGGTGGTGATAGATTTAAATCTAAACTCCCATTTATTGCCAAGTAGGCATCTTCAGTTCACTTGACACCTGTGTAGGAAACCCTTGGTGGAAAATCAAGCAGACACAGGAAGAATGAACAAACTTTTGGCTGCCTACCCAGGAATCAAACCCAGGACACAAACCCAGGACCTCCTTGTTGTGAGGCGACAACTGCACCTTAGTGGGATCCCCTGCAAGAACTTGTAGAAGGACTACTACCTCCAGTCACATGTCTTTAATGAAGGACATATTTTACACCATGTAAAATTACATGGTGTAAACATTGTTAAAGTAAAAAAAAACATTAAAAAGAGAACTTTAGAGAAGAAATAAAAATACAAGACAAAAATGAGCAACATGGGCCTTATTAGGCCTTTGCTTAGCTACTAGTAGATCCATGCATTTAGAATTTGTTTGCCTGAAGGACTTTAACCATTAAGACCAAAGATGCCACACTTTTCCCTCACCCTCAGAAGAACATAACACATGTACAGCATAAAAGTCATAGAAGTTCCCTAATCATTTACACACTCACTGAGATCTAAGTTCTTAAAATGAATAGCTGAGTAATCCAACTAGTGTTCCTGGGGTCAAAATGAATACGCTTATTGAAATTCGAGATTTTTCACACATCATACTTGGAAATGGAACACTCGGTTAATGAGATTTACATCAGTGTAGCTAAGCAGCCAGATGCAGGGCGGCTGCAGCGCTGGTGCTTGTTGAACATTTTCAGGAGGTCCGATGGAAAAAGAGGTGGTATGATTCAGCAGGTCTGGTTTTGGCAGCAGCGTGGCTCCGAGCGTTAAAGAGCCATGTGAGATGACTAAAAGTCATTACTGCCAGAGCGGGAACTGTGGGTTGGCGAGAGCTGCTTCTGCAGGACTAGAACATTCCTTTGAAATGCGCTCAAGGATCCATGCGCACAAGGATTTAGTCTATTCTCTAAATTTCTCTAAATATTGATTTTAAATGGCCTTAAATGGTCCGGACCCACCATGCCTCCAATCCTCACTCCTACACCTTAAGAATTATTCAGCCAGTTTTTATTGCTTTCCATGTCATAACTGAATAATAAGGCTTAGGGTCCCCAAAGGGTGTAACAATACACAAAATAAAGTCTTGATTCTTTATAGATTCTATATAAATGGTGTGAACACACCGCAGTACAGTGCACAGTGTGAAAAGTGTGAAATTTATCCTCTGCAATCGATACATCCCCAAAGTGAACAAGTGTGTGGGGGACAGTACTTTGTTCAAAGGTACCTCATTGGTGCCACTGGCAGTCTTAGGATTCAAACCCTTAACGTTCTGATGACAGGAGCAACATCCTAACCTCCAGGCCACCACCAATACAGTGACTTATTATGTGTCTTCACTTTTCACAACCTCTAGAATGTATATGTGATTTACGAAAAGCCCATTTAACTGAGCGTTGAAGCCCCATCCCCCTCCCTACCCACTTTGCTCCAATAGGACACCCCCAGATGTCTGTTCTGACAAAAGTGATACCAGCAATACAGTATTACAAAGTAATACATTAGATTTTCTTGCTCCATATCAGTAAGCCAAGGAATTTAAGAGCTTAAATCCAAGATGAAAGTGAAGGCAGCACATTTCAGTAGCCTACAATTTGAGTGTTAGAGGAAAGAAAGTCATTATACGAATGACGACAACTAAACACTCAAGAATGTAAGATAATCACATGTGCTTACAGAAAAATGAGTGTAATTGTATGCCAGTCATGTTTATTTGGAAAACATGTATAGATAAGCAGTGTAATCTTTATAAGATAATCTGTGCAAATGCATACATGTGCAAAGCATGTGGTAAAATACAAACATGCTTTTGCAAGTCCACAATGCCTGGGAATGTACTGCAAAACCACTAAATATAAAGGTATCAGCCATTACAGGTTTTTTGTGGGAGTGTGTGCAGGTTATGAAAATGAAGACCAGACCCAACTCTCCAGGAGGGTGCCAGGGCCTCTCAGGAATCTGAACTGGTGGTTTATTGTGCGGCATCAATATCAGAACGGCTGCAAAAGTAGGACGGCTGTGTGGGGAAAAGCGAACGTAAGATCTATGACAGGATCCTGCTGAAGATTCTGCGGACCTTTTCAGAGCCCAGAACCTGCACAAACGCAGGCTTAAGGAGGCGTAAACCAACATTACTTAGAAACCCCTGGGTCCTGGGGGATTGCGCAGGGATTTCTGGAGCGTTACCGCCAGAAAGTGTTGAGGCAGTAATTGCGGTTGCAATTTCTCTGGAGTAAAAAAAAACAACACACACACACACACACACACAAGCACAAACAATAGCAGTGATTGGCACTCAGAGGTGCCTGGATCCATTTAAAGTGTAAGGACACCACAAAAGAAAGCAGAGGACAATGCAGCGTCTTCGGCTCTGGAGAAAAGGACGAGCACTGGAGAAAAGGGGGACAATGGAGGTGGTGGACACCTGGTGCTGTTCAAGCACATCTTTAGATTCACTTCGTTTGCAACAAACATGCTCAGGTTTTTGATGACGGGTCACAAAACATACTACTTCTACATGGTTTGCATTTGTAAGGCCACACACCTGCAAGACATTACACTCCAGCGTGTAAACCCCGAAACGTTTGAAGAGGATATATA
>JBBMFX010000037.1:3622007-3644754 GCA_037832545.1 Rhabdalestes septentrionalis | reverse complement strand
AACGTGGTTCTCCTGTGTCATTTTAAGACTACTGTTGGTCTGCTGTGCCACTGGGTGTTGGAAAATTTGACCTTTTCCATCAACCTAATGATGCATCCATCTCATCCATCTGTCTGTCCATTATGGACGTTTGAAGCGTCACTCACACTTGAAAGGGCTCCATCAGATCTGTCCATTGCTCTCAAAACCAACCTCAAGATTTTGACCCCTTTGGCCATGGCTGCAGCTGCCTATTCATGGTGGGTGGTTGTTTGTTCTAGGCCGTGGTGTCCAGTGCTTCTCTCCTGGGCCCATATTTGGCCACTTAGTGTGAATCACTGTGTTCCTGTGACCCATAGCTGCCCTGAAACAACACAAAAAAATTCTCCCCTCACCCCAAACCCCTTTCTTTATGGCCGCTGTGGCTGCTGTCAAGGAAAGTGACACGAAAAGTATGGAGAGATATGGCTAATCCCAGCTAAGGCGAAAGGTTACCTTTTAAAAGCCCCTCTGGTTCAGCCAGCGCTCCTGTGAAACATGCCCCCTGGACACAAACCTGCAGGCCAGAAGGGACACAGATTTTGTACAGACTTGTGTCTTTGTACACTTCACTTGAAAGGGCCAAAAATGGTTCTTCGAAGTGATGTAAAAGAAGAAGAACCTCTATTGGTTCCTGAAAGAATTGTTCTGTAGATCAGAATCAGAAAACTTTGATTGCAGAGGAATCTGCTTATGCTACGACTGCACTGACACACGGACATAGAGAGAAGAACAACACACAAATTACGTCTAAATAAAATCTGAATAAAATCTGTGGAAAAAAGCTATAGGGAAATACACTACACCACCTACACAAATGCTGCATGTAAATCCTATAGATAAGTAACACAAGTGAAACCTACTGACACAAACAGTAGTTTGGAGTTTTGCACTTATTAGAGTTCAGTAGTATATAAGCAATACTGAAACAAGTAGCTATATTGCACATGAAGACTTGCCGACACAAGATAATGCACAAAATGATATTGTTTTTATGATTGGTTCTTGCTTATATGGTTTAAGAGTGTGGAACATGTTAAAACATCTACATGGTGAAAATGGTGTAAGTCTCAATTAGGATAGAAATGTTCAAGAACAATTGGAAACTTATTGCTAAGGACATAATGAGTAGGAACAATTGCCTCAGGTCAAATTTACACAATTTCCCTTTCGTTCCAAATGTAGTGATTCCATCATGTTTGGTGTCCAGATTTTCACCGGAGCTACAAGGCTAATGGAGCTAATGAGTAATGAAAGTTTACAATCCGCCAACATTCTGCAATGACTAAACCATCCAGCTCTTGCTTTGAACGGCATTGAGGTGTTAAGTAATCTCAAATAAACTTGTTTATGACTCTGACTACAAAAACGGACAAATATCTGTAGCACAGCTGTGAAGAATTGCAGCAAACATGCTTAATGTTCATTTGGGTTTAGAAAAAAACTGCATTCAATTGTTTTTTGGTCAAATAAGTGCTTTAATATTTTGCTCAATGGCTTCACACAGACAGTGCAATGATTATTTGCACAGTCACTGTAATTACTCGTTAAAAATGGGAAATAGGTTTGAAATATTTATGTACTGCCGCTTCAGTCTCCCAATAACGCGAAGTGTAATTTAACAACCTATAATTAAAAACCGCACATTGATCAGGCCACTCCAATGCACAGGGCAATGTTTTGTGTGTGTGTGTGTGTGTACGTGTGTGTGTGTGAACCTACAATTCAGAATTGATAAGCAGTATGTAGCACTGGGTTCAAATGATGCTACGTGTCCCTCTTTTGAGGTGATATGAATCATACAGCCATTCTGTTGGAGTTGACACCTGCAGCCGATGGTTATTCACAGATTATTGTGCTGTCACGGATAACTGTGCTGTCAGAGATAAATGATGGATAACCATGTTGTGCCGAAGCGACCTGGAATGTCATTTGAATGTCGTCGCCGCACAGAACGAGACCCTTGCAAAGAAATAAATAGTCACTGTCAGATCAAACTGTCAAATCTTTTTTTGGTGAGTTTCTGTGTTAACACTGTGTTAACATTTCACAAGGAATAGACCAAGAGAAATGGACCAAATTCACATGAAAGTGCTTAAAAATCAATAAGAATAACTTTACATCACTGATAAGCACCAACAATCACCTATTCACATATTCACACGCTTTTAATCACCATAAAATGTTATGTAAAATTTTTCCTGAAAATGTCCATAGTGGAGAGACAGTGTTGTGTCCCATCAGCACCAAACTACTGATTAACCAGTGTTAATTAAATAATAAAGTTTTAATAATGGTATTAATGACATCCTTGATAGGGCCTCTTAGATAATGTTGAGATCAATGTTCACGTCTCCTGCTGCTTAGATTCTAATCCTGAGCAAAAGAACCCTGTATTCTCTCATGAAGTCACACACTGTGCCCTGATTTGGCAAATATTTTTTATTAAACACAGGATATCAGTGTGAACCAGTTCTCATAACGAACATTTGATGCTGTGAGCAAATAACGAATTTTTATCGTGTCCTAAAACATCTCCATATCCATCACAAAAGCTTTCAAAGAGAACTATTTCAGCAATTAATGTTTATTTTCTTCTACAACCTCATCCCAACCTGAGAGCAATGGCTGGACAGAACTGACTGGAACTGACCGTCTTAAAAATAAAGGCCCCAGAGGTTTTGCAGAAGAATCATGCTTGGATCCCAAAGGAACATCTGAAAGATGTCTAAGTGTGAAGAGCCTTTTTACTACTTAAGGAACCTCTATAATGTTCCTGTCCCAATAGGTTGGGCGTTCTTAAAGGTTCTTGACACTTACATTAACCATGAAGATTGATGTGTACCAACATAAACATTTATAAAGGCTCATTCCAACAAGTACAACTTGTCATTAATGCTCCTTTAGTCATTTCTGATGTCAGAAATATGTTCTGATGTCAGAAAAGTGTTTGTTTGTCAGCTGTCTGTGTAAATGATACGCTAGATGGACTAAGTATTGGGTTAAGGCGAGACCCTGTACTTTCAGTGAAGGACAACCTTAATACTTTAGCAGACCAAGACATTCTGGACAACACCATGCTTCCATCTTTGTGGATAGAGTTTATGGAACAACCTAAGCAGGACTGTGTCCAAATGCACAAAGCAGCTCCATAAAGACGTGGCTGGAGGAGTTCAGTGTGGAAGAACTTGACTGGTTCACACAGAGTCCTGACCTCAACCACATCCAGCACCTTTGTGATGAACTGGAATGGAGACTGTGATCCAGACCTTCAGGTCCAACATAAGTGTCTGACCTCATAAATGCTGTACAAATTCACACAGAAACTCCAAAATCTTGTGGAAAGTCTTCCAAGAAGTGTGGAAGCTGTTATAGCTGTTATGGGAGTGTTATTGAGAGGGGGTGGGGGGTGTCTAATTAACTGAATGCAAAGTCCCCCTTTGTGTTATTGCAAAGTGTCCTGATTGTCCATTTAGTGTATGTAGCCTCATGAATTCTGGCCTTCATTAAAGTATTACTAAAGTTTTTTTCTACTGCTGTACTGTTAGAGTCTTGTTTGTCCATCTTCTACTGTTAGACTTTACAGTTCGTCTCTTGACTGTGCAGCGGTAGAACACACTTTGTTAATAAGGCCAGTTTCCGTAACACTACATAAACCATTCATGACATCTGACATAAACACAATAGGCCCTTCTAAATACTTCACATTTCAATGAATTCTCCAGACCTGCTCTGTCCTAGATCATACACAATCAAGATAGAAACTGCTGATGTTTCATGTAAAGGGTAAAAAACAAAGAGCTGATATTCTTCTCCATTCATCACTGCAGAGGTTAGTCTGCCTGTCAGTTCACTCAAGCAGACACTTGGATCAGATTAATGGAAGGGCCAATACTCTTTATTCAACTTTCATTGCTTTAGACTCAGTGAACCTCAGTGAGAAGACTCGACAGCGAGTGTTCAATCACCTCAGTGGGATAACTCTGTCAAGATACAGCATTGTGAAGGTGGAGAGGACTTCTTTATTTTCCATTTCAGCAGTTATCACCGTCCCTGCTCGCTTGTGGGCGTTAGATCCGGAGCTGATGTGTGGATGTGGCAATAAAACGGTGTCATCTTGTGTTTTGCAGTCGCGTGTGTAAAATATAAAGTAGTCCGAAACTTGTGCTGACTTCCGGAAGGTGATCATTACGGCGGGAACATGGGTGTGATGGAATGAGATGGTAAGCATTCGTGCTGCATAGTCTGTGTTTCTGAGTAGCCATTTATCTTCATATTACCCTCCATTTCCACGGATGAGTACACCTCTGATGAATTTCATGCCATTAAACAGCTAACACTGCAGGAACACATCACAGTCTGTGCACTGGATGAGAGAGAGAGAGAGAGAGAGAGAGAGAGAGAGAGAGTGCATTTGAGTGTATGGACAGTATAGGTTGTGAGTGTATGTATGTGTGTGTGTGAGCGAGCGTGTAAAACTTTAATGAGCACGATTTTGTGTTGGAGCAATGCTGCAAAGCAGTCTACGGACACATTTTTCCTCCTTCCTGTGCGCTTCTGCAGAATAATACAGTTTTAGCTCCCAGAAATGTTTTTATGAGGTTGCATAAGCTACTTTTTTAACCTTGAAAAACAAAACAAAAACAGTAGCACTGGCTCGCTTGACATTCTGTGAATGTTTTGAGACTTTTTCCCATGCCACAAGCAAGAAATTAATTTGCTGGGGTTTGTTATTTGTTGTCTTTTTTTCAATTTTCTTGCTTCCAGAAATGGAAAATGTCTAGAAATATCTGCAAAAAACGTCTGCGTGCCTCAAGAGATTAATGATATTTGCATGCGTGTTGTGTGTGGAAGCATGCTCTGATGTGTGTGCATGTATGTGTGAAGGTGTGAGGGTGAGGGTGTTTGAGTGCATGTGTGTGTGTGTGAGTGTGTGTGAGTTGACAAAGCTGGCTGGTGGTGCCGAGGCGTGACTTGTCCTCTATTTAACACTTCGCAGGATTACTGACACAAGGGATGGTGATGTGCAGATGAAAGGAAAGTGGTGATAAGCAGAGGAAAGAGGGAGGAAAGAGAGAGTGGGGGAGGAAAAGAGAGAGAGAGAAAAACAGTGATGTGAGGTGGCTAGCAGAAGTGGGCTTGCAGGGAATGAAATTTCAGAGCAGTGGCAGGCAAAGAACACTCAGGAAGACTTTCTAAATGGCGCTCCACCATATCGAAAACATGACATTTCAGCAGAGCTGAGCTCAATCTAGAGGGCAGGGAAGGTGGACGCTGCAGGCCACGGCCAGACTGGAGAAGATAGAGTGGTTCTCGCATAGGCCTTTGTGGAGTTTATTTTCACACGCATATATTTGCATGTAATAATCTTGTCGATTCTTGGCATTTCAGTTTTTGTTTGTTTGTTTATGTTGTAGGTACCCAATATTCCAGATTTTTATTGCGTTCTTTGTTGCTGTTGGAACATATTTATTTATATTTTTAAATACCATTTGAAAAAATGCCAAAAATATTCTTTACAGCATGATAAACTTTAGTGAAAAGTACAAACAAATGACCCAAAATTATGTATTACTTTGCTACACAGACTGACATTGAAAGTAATCTAATAATTTCACTAATGTTGTAATTCGTTGCATTTGTAAAATATGTAGACATTCTTTGACCATTTGTTGTACTCCATGTCATTTTTTGCTTTTATTTCAACAAATGTATAGGGTTCCATTTGTACTGTGTACTGTTAAAAAAGAAGAAACATCTCTTATATTCACTTTTGAGAGAGTTTTTAACCATCTTGTGCAAAATCTATTTTGGAGATCAATACACTATATTGTCATTTTACATGGATTTTTGTGGGGGAAAAAATATTTTTGCATTCACATTTGGATAGTAATATCATAAATCCTTGGACATGCAATAGAATACAAACAGGTCAATTAGATTTTTAAAATAAAAATAAATCCCATACCCTCACTTCATACCTTGGTGTTCACTCTATGTATATGAAAGAGACACAATGCTTTTTTTCCTTCTTTTTTTCTCCAATTTTTTCCCCTGTGCATGCCCTCATCAGCATTTCAGTGCTTTCCATCGTGCACACTTCTCCATGGCCTTTTGGCCTTGCCCTTTTCTCACCTCCTGGGAGCCATCTGGGAGAAATACAGGTACGGGGAGGCAGAAATGCATGACAAGTGTAAGAAAAGCAGACCATGTCTGCGTGAGCTGAATTACAGTGGACACTGTCTGATTACTCATCTTATCGCTCTGGACACTCGAGAGCTGGTAGTGGCCGTTGGAATTGTTGGAGGACGTTTCGCCTTAAATGCAGATCTGAGGTCAGTTTTTTAAGACGAGGGATGATGGAGGTTTGGGTGAGGGGAGCTAAGTGTAGGTCACTGTAAAAGAAAAGGAAACTCCCTCCAAGAACACTGTAAGCAGCTCCAGAGCCGTCGCTGCCGTGTCCTCGGCTAAGCCAGTGTGTCCCAGAAAAAAAGCCCTGATCTGCCCTTTGTTCTGCTCCTGGCTGCCCCATTCATTCACTGAGAGATGCATCGCAGCGAGTAGACAAAGGGCAAAGAGGGCACAACTCTCGCCTCAGACAGGGTGGGGAGTAGCAGACACACAAAAGCTGCTTCCTCAATGAGCCTGTCCAGGAATTCTCCAGCTTCTGCTACCACAGAAATTCCCCTCTAACTCAACACAGTATGTTCAGTATTTCTTTGAACTGAAGCTCATATTGGACCTGACTTGGTACTCACCCACAGTCACACTTTAGCAGGCAGGGGATTTTCCACAAGGGGGGGCTATTATCAGCATTTGTGTGCATCACTGAAAGGTTGAAAACGGCACGGACGTACAGCAGAAGATTTTTTGTCATAATTCTCAAACATCTACAAATTAGATGCTAGCTCTTAACTGTCCTTCAGATTTGTGCTGTTACCAGTGAATGGCCAGACTTTCTCGCCAGACCTCTCGCCATCACATGAGTTGAAGGTAAACATTGCAATCTGATACTGGATTGAGGAACAATAGGTCATAATAATTTTATCAACAGCAGCTAAAAAACGCCAAGTGTTGCCTTTTTAACTATTCCTGTTATTGTCTTTATTTTTCTTAGAATTGGAGCTCTCTGAATTGGCACAGTGCAGAGTGACTGAATCACTTAATGCAGATTGAGTGAATTTGCTGTATACTTCATCATCACTTATAAAGCAGAGCCATGTGCTATACCAATGCTTTACCTTATCTCGGATTTTTACAGCACACCTCCAGCTCTTGCTATCGAGCTAAAAACAAGTTTCCAAGCTTGCAGACATTGAGACGTAAACCTCCAGGACATCTTAATCTCCACAGAAATATGCCCTGACACCCAGCTCTGTGAGGCTTTACCTGCATGGCATTAATAAATCAACCAGCCCGCTTGCCGGTCTGTCCCCCGGCTTGGGATCCGGCATCATTCTCAATACCGCTGCAGATGATGCTTTATCCTCGGTGGGCTCAGGCATAGCAGGACGGCCTGTCCCAGGGCGATTGCTTCCACTAATGTGAATAGAATGACTGCATGGGCTGGTAAAAGAGCTACAACCTGCCTCAGACCAAGTATTACACAATTTATTTCATGGAGTAGGGTGAAGAATGCTAGAGTCTTGCCCTTTGCTGACAGCGGTGAAAGTCATGGAGTCGGGGAAGGGCCATGGCAGCACATATATTCTCTGGCCAGCTATAGTGGGGTGTGAATTACAGGTTATCTGGCGAGGCATCGGCAAGCACACGATGTCATCAGAGAAGTGCATGGAATGGCAGATGGAGAGGGAGGACGCAGAGAGAGATGAGATGTCATGAAAGAAAAGAAGAGAGGCAGAGAAAGGAGTGAAATATCAGCCGAGTTAAGTATCCCTTCAGTGGTCACCACAGCTGGGCAGAGAGAGAAGGTGGCTCCTGCTGAAAATGTGGAATGCCAATTGGTTTAAATCAGTGGTTCTAATCTCTGAGCCTGGAGTTTCCAGTCCTGCATAATTTCCCTGCTCGGATGAAACCATGTATTGTCCTGTAAATTAGCTGAGTTTTTGGAACAGGTGTGTGGAAAACACCAAGAGGGCAGTGACTCACTGGTCTAAGTCAGTATCCCTGTTAAAGACTCCTGGTGAACACACTTATATTTGGGTGTCTGGATGTGGTTCCTTGATGCATTGCTTTTGGTTACTCCACAGAACCATTTTCCAATTGAAATGTAAGAGTGTAAAGAACACTTTTAAACATTGTTTTAGAACCATTCATCTAAGCCAAGAACACTCTAGGAACCTTTTTATCATGGGGCCTCAAATAACTGGTGTATGCTTTACTTTTGGGGCTACTTTTGGGATGGTAATGTCTGGGAGTTCTACATCGCGTCACCAGCAGTGTCTACTTTCACCAGAACTATGTGGCCAATGCCACAGTTGACTCATCCATTGCTTGCCCTTGGATTCCAATGCAGCCGTTGAAGGGACCAAGGTCAGGCCTCAGAGTCCCTTGGGGCAACCTTTCTCTGCATTCCTCCGCCACTCTGTCCATTCGTTTTGCAGATATCCCCCATATCGAGTGGTCTTCAACCTGCTAGCTCAAGTTTCCAGACCAAGTGATGCTTGCTTCAAAAAGATTTATTCAAAGGCGCTGTGTTTGATTGTATTACAGTACATTGGACCTTTGAAGCTAATTTAAACACAGTTGACACATTGATGATGCATCTCCCCTAAATCTGTCAGAGATCCCGCACTCTATTGATAGGGTCCCCAGAAAGGAGTTCTGTCTTGGACAGGGGTCAGCTGTGTCATGGGATGGTTTAAAGGAACAGTGAAAAGCAGTTATGGGCAGTCTTCTCCCGTTCGCCTCAATAAAGTCCCCTTTCAGCACTTCTGTCTTTGGACCAAAGACCTCCCCACCATTCACTAAGCCCTCATTGTTGCGAGCTGCTCAAGAGGAAATCATTTATTTGTCTTTGCTTGTTCAGCTCAGCCTTGTTTGTTTTAAAGGAATACGTGCTCATCTCTACCTCAGGGATGAAAAAGGAGGCACATTTGACTAAAAACATGGTAGTCATGACATTCTTAAATCATTCTACTATGCCTGGAGATGCCCTTTATTCTTCTTGAGATCCAATAGAAATAAAGTATCTTTCACAAGATTGGAAGAATTATAGTGTGTGTCATGTACCATGAGCTTCAGCTTCTCAGTAGAACTCTGCAGTTGTTAATCTGCTGTATTTATGGGTCTCCATGTACCGATTTCACAACAGTCCTGCTTTAAAATGTGCATCAACAGTTGTTTAATGTAATTTTATACACTTGGTGTGGGTGTGGACAAATCTCCTCTAGCCCGAGGAGCTGTAGGTTAGCAAGGTCGCAGGGGTCACAGTAAAGTCCTAATCTTTGAACACCAGCAGTTTTTTTACACGCTTGTCTACAGCAGCTCCAGACCTGTGTGTGGTCTGAGCCGTGGTTCAAGCCTGCCTTTGCTATTAAGAGTGTTCCCGCAACATCCCTTTCCCATCTCCCATATTTCACGTTCTTTTATTTGCTTTCCAAAGCCGGTACCCCATGTTAAAATAATAAAAGCTGTTCTTCATTAGCCCAAACCTTAATGACAATTTACTGCTTAGTCTCCAAACGACTCGGGGTGAAAAATGAATCCAGGCAGAAAATGGCTCTTTTGCCTCTGTCTGTGAATCCCTTTGCTTTTTTTTTGCATCCTCATATATAAATTATGTATCAGTCCTAATAGGCTGTTTGTCCTTTCTTCTGCTCGCTGAAGCCTCAGGCCTATTTTGCTGAGGGGTTGATTTGCTGAGGGTGCACATGCACTTTACACTTTAAACACAGCATCGGTGTTAATTTCTCTGCACCACAGGCAAGGCTGAGGTTATTGGAGAGAGAGGTCGCGAGACATAGAGAGAAGCTCCAGGGCTGCCATAGCCCACAAGTGGCCAAATGACCTTCCCTGAGTTAACCCGTCTTAGTCTGGCTCCCTCCTGCATAATGGATGACTGGAAGGGAGAGAGCGTGCTGTTGAAGTGCCAATATTACCTGGGCATTCATTTTTAATGAGGTAAACAGGTCTGCGCGGGTCACCGGGGTGCCTTGGAGACGGGGGCGTGTCGCTCTAGCCCTCCGCACTCTTATTGTAGCCTCCTCGGCTCTGACACTTCACCACACCGCAGGCACTTATAATTAGATCTCTCTAGCTCTGACAGAAAGTGTCTTACTACCCATCGAGGCCTTGTCCTTTTCTTCGAATAGACCGCCACCAATTACGGGGGGAAAAATACTGCCTGCTAAGGCAATGCACCCAGCAACCTTTCTCTTAGTTTCCAGGGCGGACGATGTCTGTGGACGGAT
Organism: Rhabdalestes septentrionalis; assembly: GCA_037832545.1. Taxonomy (NCBI): domain Eukaryota; kingdom Metazoa; phylum Chordata; class Actinopteri; order Characiformes; family Alestidae; genus Rhabdalestes; species Rhabdalestes septentrionalis. The sequence continues at coordinate 3,634,363 of JBBMFX010000037.1, read as the reverse complement.
CTCGTTATGGCCAGTGCATGTGGAGAAAAGTGGACCTTCCACATCCACTTAGCAATTACCCTGCTACTGTAGCTACACTGCGAAAGCATGGCTCCATAAAAGCCTGTTGCTCCAGGATGACGTCTTTTCTCCTCCACCACTTTTAAAAAGCCATTAAGAGAAGGATCGAAATGATGCTGCCGCATCTGGCTCAGGGCTTCAGAAACTTGCGCAGAGTCCCTGTGTAAAAGCTTTATTAGCTTTCACATCTCTTCATATTTTGCAAGCTAGAAATGAACAGAGTCCCCACTAACGCGTGTCTGGTTCCAGGCTGGAGATTCTGGCTGAGGGGGTGGGTGGGTGTGGGGGGTGTGGACGTTGCTGTCATTTGAGAAATCACTATAGCGGGATGCATTTTCCTCCGAATGTCAGCGGTGCAGGGAAAAGCCTGATGAAGCGAGGCGCACGTCTCTCCCAGCGCAATTCCCCGTGAAGCACAGAGATAGAGAGAACGGGAGAGTGTGAGGGGAAGGTGAGAGGAGGAACAGATGGAAAGGGCTGCTGTGTGTTCTTATGAACCCTGTATACCTCCCAGTGAAGACACGCAAGCATGCACACACACACACACACACACACACACACACACACACACACATGTACATTTGTACGAACAGTTTATTTCATGCAGAAATTGTTTTATGTTGCTACTGTTGCATAGTGGACTGGTGAGATTTCTATCCACCATAAGAGCAGCTTGTCTTTTTCTCCTTATATACACATGCAATGCTGTCATAGAGAAATAAAACCTTCAAAACTATTTTCACTCTTCCCATAATTGTGATCTGTTATACATCTTTGAATGGTTCCTTATGGAAACAAAACTTGACACTTATTATGGGACCTTCATTTTCCTAGGTGTATTTTTTTTGTTTTATTCCGTTAACGTAATTAATTCAAGGTGCAGTTTAGATTTGCAGCATTACCAGTTTAAAATTCTACACGGCTAAGATGGATTAGGAAGTTGATGGAAATCAAAAACTAGGCAGATAAGAAATGCAATCTAAACAGATTTCTTTTGTTTGTCTCTATAAAACTGTGTTTCCTTAAACTGCAATGTCATTTAATGTAATGAAACACTGCCATCATCCTGTTCACAACAAGCAATTTAGGAGCAATTTAGGACCAATAAGACATTCATTACTGACAGGACTTTCAGGCCTATTTTTACTGATCATTATCCTGACTCAAATTAACTCTATACTTTCAGTATTTAATTTGAAAAGCTAGAAAGACTAACTTTCTGCTGGATCAGGATGTCTTGTTTCAGAGACACAAAAGGCAGTGGATGTTAGGCTTTCTTTTGCCAGGTTTAAACTCTAATTTAGCAAAATCTGAGGTCTTCTGAGGTGTATGGCTTCTAATTGTATGAGCTATTAATGCCCTTTATAGGACAGGCATGCTAATTTGAGCATTTTTGGAATGTTTTTATGAAGAAGACAAAAAACATTTTACATTCTTTAAAAATGTGTGGGCTTGGACATTATAAAGACAGTATAGAAAATCATTCTAACAATGAAAAATACTATGAAATACATATCAATAGTATTTCTGTAATAGGATTAAACCCGGGTTGTGTACAGTTTCGTAATAGACTGAACAGGATTTTAAGTAATAATGAAAGGATGTATTTGTGGGCGGAGCATGGATAGGCCACTTGCATTACTTCCATTAGTTGTGTTTTCCGATTGGTTTGAATTTGCTCCCAGAAATAAGGCCCCCGACAAATGATTTGTCTTATTATGAGTCTCTGATCGAAACACAATTTTATATTGAACAAGGAACTAGAACCAGAGGAGATTCTCACACTTATATACACACACACAAACCTGAGCGAAGGGGGAAAAAAAGCATCTCCCTCCGCTCTTCCCTCCCGCCATTCATCACAGAGAAGGAAAAATTGAGTCTGAATATACACTGCTTACATAGTTCCCTGCCCTGTGGTGGAGGAAGCGGCATGAATTCGATCAGAGGCCCGAGTTTGATATGAAACGCAGCGTTCCTCATCCCCACCCCCAACCCCCACCGAAACGAGTCCCAGATTAAACTCCCATGTCGAGCCAGCGTATCATCACTGATTCATGACTTTTTGAGCCTGGTTTGATCAGGCTTGATTTCCCTCATCACACAAAATATTCTCAATTCTTCCCTTGGGGGGATAAAAGCCCCACCACCCTCACTGGTGCCTAGGTAGGACCCCCTCTGCATGCGCCCCCATTTGCTGTCTACACAACCCCCACCCAGGGAGCGAAGGGCTCTGGGGTCAGGTTTTCTCTTGATGAGAGTCATCATCTCCAGAGCCGGTACAGGCTCTATGTAGATATCTTTGAGGAGCATCTCCGTCAGGTCTGCAAGATACCGGGTGGGAAAATAACATATTGCTATAACTATCGCGATACATGTATCCCCCCAGTCAACACTCAGTTCTCACAGCTCAGAACCAAAAGATAGCTGGGATTCATCATAAGGGTGTTTTTTTTCCATTCGGTCAAAACCTTAGTTGTTATTTGCTTATTTATTTATTGATTTATTTGTTGACAATGACAAATGGACCAATGGAAATAATCAAAACAGAATCAGAATCAGAATTGTGTTTATTGGCCAAGTGTATGTGTACAATTACAGGGAATTTGGTTCCTGTGGATGGTGTCTCTCAAGCACAACCATAAAAAACACAACAGTATACACAATCTAAAAAACACAACAATATTAACTCAATCTTACTTACAGAAAAATACAGAATTACAGTATTGATATAAAAATCATACAAAATTTCTCAGAAAAAATACTCTTACACTAGCATACCTTAAAATAGAGCACATTATCCCTCCTCCAATAAGGCCACTGTTTTAAATGTACAAGGTTTTGTTACGACAGTAGTGTTATTGTCGCCTTCTGTGATATCAGGATTGATTTGAGGTTACATTGGTGTTACCAAGAGATATATTGTAAAGCTCTACACTCTCAGATAAGACTGTACAAACATGGTCACTGGGGTGGTACTCTTAAGGGCACGTCTTCTGTACTTTTACTTGGGACGCATTCAGATACAATATTCCATTACAGGTATATGCTGAGTTGTTTTGACTCTGTTTATGTTTTTCTATTTTGACCAATACATTTGAATGTTAATGTGCAATTTTCAAGCAGGAAAGTGAATGTAGTGATTCTTTAAAGCTCAAAAAAGATTTACATTCATACTTTGAGGACCACTATGTGTCAATAAGGGCACTTTAGCACTCTTTGTCCCATGTGGGAATAGAGACGAACCTGGACAGTAACATTTTTTCTGATATCGTTTGAAACAGGGGAGAACTGGGTTGAGAACACTCTGGAGACGAGAACATTTGCATCAGTTTTGATTAGGGGTTTCCCGACCTGATTCTCAACACTGGTGTCAGTCTGATATGGCCCAAAGTCTTTGGATTGGATATCAGATAAAGGTAATCACGTATTCTAAACTAATTAAACTAAAACCCTTATGGATTCAAAGTTTATTGTTATTTACAACATAATTGTCAAAGAGAAAGAACTGGACTGGTATTGATATTGGCTCATATTCAAAGTTGTGGTATCAGTATCAGTTATTGGACATGAAATTGGGGTATCATGCCACCCCTTGTTCTGATCTGTATTGTTTAAATACCCCGATGGCATGTTGTATTTATTTGTTTTCTTTTCTTTCAACTTGTATTCTGTACTATGCCTTTGTGTAAGAGACAAACAAGCAGACAGCTCTTGTTTATTCCAAAAGCTGGGCACAGTGCATGCTGATCACTGAAGACCGCATGCTTTGGGGTTCCGTTCTACCTGCAGTGTGTGTGGGGGGTGTGGGGGATGTGTGTGTGTGTGTTGGAGCTGTGGAGAGGTTGGTGAATATCCAAACCCCCTGATTAAAAGGCGTGTGCTTACGGAAGCACCCGGTGTCACTCACTGAGGTAGCTTGAGTTGGGTGTGTGTGTGTGTGGGGGGGTTGAATTAAGCTTTAAAATGGCTGCTGCTAGCCCAGCAAAAATGACCTTTTTGGGGTCTTTTTTTTCTCTCACCCTGTTGGAAGTGGGATTATGTGTTGATTATGCTGATCGGCGTACAAATCCCCTCAGCAGCAGTGTCATCCCCATCATCAAACACAGAGAACAGCCGCTTCAGCTCCATTCTCTCTTCACCCTGCGCCTTCCCATCTACAAATGTATGTTAATGCAGACCTGGCTTTCTTCCTCCAACCATGGCTGCTCCACTTTAGGTCTGTCCCTTTCTCTTCTTCATCTTTTTCTCCTCTTCTCTATCTCTTTCTCTCTCACTTCCCCCTTTTTTCTCTCTCTATACCTCTCTGCTCCTTCCCTCCCTCCCTCTTCCTCTATCTCTTTTGCCTTTTCTTGCTTCCTGCTCTCTTTCTTCAAACTATCTCTCTGTGTCTGCCCCCTTTCCCCTTTTCTCTCTCTATACACCCCTGCTCTCTCCTTCCATCACTCTTTCTCCCTTTACCTTTTTCTTTCCGGCCCTCTTTCTGTCTCTCTTCAGAATATCTCTCTGTGTGTGTCCCTATCTCTCTTTCTCTCTCTCTCTTTCTCTTTTTGTCTCTCTCTTGCTATTTTCTTGCATTTATCTATCTTTCTTTTGGTTTTATCTCTATTTTATCTCTCTTCTTACTCTCTCTCTCTCTCTCTCTCTCTCTCTCTCTCTCTCTTATTTCACTACTGCTGCCTTTCTTTTACTTTCCTCTCACACACTCTGTCTCACTCTCTCTCTCTTGCATTCATTTGCTTTCTCTCTCGGCCGCATACTCATTCTCTCACGCTCTCTCAGACACACGCTCTTTCTCTCTCTCTCTCTCTCTGTCTCTCTCTCTCTGTCTCTCTCTCTTATTCTCTCTCATGCAACTCAGCCTTGAGGCATCTCGTTTCAGTTCTACAGCTTCCAGTCAGAGAGAGAGAAAGAGGGAGAGAGAGAGAGAGAGAGAGAGAGGGGGGGGGGAGAGAGAATGAGGGAGAGAGACACAGACAGGGAAAGAGAGAGTGGGGAGGGGAGCAAAGGAGAAGGAGGAGGAGGAGGAGGGAGGAGGAGGAGGAGGGTGTATATAAGAATGGTAGGTGGGAGTGGAGTGGGGTCTGACTGCAAAGTGTCTACTGTTTAAGAGAAAGGGACTCACACTCCCTCTCTCTCTTTCACTCACTCACTCCCTCTCTCCGGCTGCAGCACCAGCAGGCTCTGTGCTTACATGGAACACTATTGCTGAGAGGAGAGAGAGAGAGAGAGAGAAAAAAAATGACACAGCTGGCATCTCTCTGAGGGGAAACAAACAAAAAAGCAAACAAACAAAACAACAAGTCCACAAAAGAAAAGACGCAGACCTTCGAGAGATAGCCTGGCTGAAGTTTGTGAGCCTGTCACATTTCTGATCCCAGAGAGAGAAAGACAGACAGACTCACTGACTGAAGGTAAGCTCAGAGGCACTCAGCCGTCTACATCTACCTCTCAGAGTGGGCACGGAGCTCTCTGTCCTTCACTCTGTCCTTTTCTTGCTGCTTGATTAGAACTGTCCCGAGCTACTTTGCTGAACTTTTTTGGCTTTTTTTTTTGTTGATAGGATGTGTTAAGAGATGAGAGTGAACTCTCTCTTTTCCTCTTTTTCTCTATCTCTCTCTCATTTTTCACTTGATTTCTTTTTCTCTTCTCTTTCTATACATTTCTTATCTCTCTCTCTCCCTCTCTGAACTCCCTCTCGCTCTCTCTCGCTCTCACAGCATGAGACTTCTTAGGCTGCTCTTGATGCTCTTCATTATGTCTCGCTAAAGGCCGCCCATTACGGTTTATAAGGAAAGCCGTTAGCATTTCTTTGCTTTTCTTTTTTTTCCCGTTGTTTCTGGCGAGAGCAGAGAGCTCCTGAACCCTTCTGTGCTGCTGCGCTATTCTGAGCAGGAAGGAGAGTGTAGCTCCCTTCAGTGTGGTCCCTCAGCTCTGGGTTAGTGGGTTTGCTTTACCTGCTGGAGTCTCCACACCTGGCGGAATGAATAACGTCCAGGCTGGGGCAGCAGCAGCTGGTTTGTGTTTGTGCTGTTCTTTAGTCTTCTTCCAGCTCCAGCTGTCAGCTGCCAGCTTCTTTTCGCTCTCATCTCATGTGCTTGGATGGCATTGCCTGCTCAGGGCATCATAGTGGGTAATTTCCGTATGTATGTATGTATGTTTGTGTGTGTGTGTGTGTGTGTGTGTGTGTGTACGTGTGTGTGTGTCTGTGTGTGTGAGGCTGTTGCTGTCAGATGTAGAGAGGTTTCCATGAGGAGGCAGATGTCCCTAATAGAGACCTCCTGGATCTCTGGGCTCTGAGGTGGATGGAGGTTCCTCCTAAAGGGAAGGACTGTCAATTTAAAACATTTTATCCACACAAAGACAAACCTTTAATAAACACATTGTTCTCATATGTTCTTCATTTCTTTTTAACCCCTTAAACTCCTCACACAGTGACTAATCTTGACAAATTGGATAATATCTAATCGGTCTTTCTAAGCCCCACCCACAAATGTATTTCAGAGCTGCTGTTGCAAGTTTGGACACGATTTTTCAGAAGGTTGGAAAAACCCCATTCAAATAAATTTGTCACTTGAAATTCTTAGTTGATTTTATATGTGTGAAAGACCACATTAGATTAACTTTTATTTTTGTGAATTCTAGCTAACATTTGGCAGATGAATGTAGTGTTGGGAGTCTTGACCATGGACTCTTTTTGCTGCAGTGTGGTGGGACTGAACCCTAGTCAGTTACATGGATGCATTTGTTCATGTGGTTTTTATAGGTCTTTTGCACAAGCTTTCATTTTTAATGGCTTTTTAGTTCATCTTTGATGCATTTATTACGAATAATGCAGTAGCAACTATAAGGCTAACATGTAAGGTATGTACTAGAAGTGATCCAGTACTCTTGGCAATTAGGGTGTGGTACAAGACATGAACTTGGACTTAACTGATGACTGGTTGAATTAGATGGCAAACCTTTATTTGCTGTGATGTACATTGTCACATTTTTGAATTGCATCACAATCAATGATTACACTCTGGTATGTAATTATGAGCGAGAAGAGCCTGAGAGTTTGAGTGATGAATTAAGTGTGTCTGAATGTCAGTTTTAAGTACGTGTTTCATGCCAGGTGCAGTGACGGGGATCAATCTTGTTGTGCAGCTGTTTATCTCCATCCATTTGCTATAATTTAGTGAATTTGCGGCTTGTCTCTGTTATTACTGGCACTTGAGCTCTCTAAAGATCAAGTGGTGCATCAACATTGCCAACCACCCAATGGTGTTGCCCAGGCACAGAGTGTAAATGTTTTATGATGGCCGAGCTATGTGCAGGGTATTCACTGACACTGCCACTCAGAATAAAGATGAGTGGGAAAGCTGCCTTTGTTTGAACAGCTGTTAGCATTAAGGTTAGACACTCCTGGCTTGGTAATGTGCTCGGAGCAGCTGTTTGGAGCGGAGCAGGCTTCACCGGGGCTGTGGAGATTCTACTAATTTCAGAGCTTGTATATCTGTCAAGAAACTCCTGCTGAGCACCTGGTACACAAGAGGAAAGAGGAGATACATTTCATTCTTTCCTTTTAACGCGCTCATACCACACTCTTCCTGTCAGTCGCTCTGTCTGTCTGTCTGTCTGTCTCTCTTTCTCCAAACAAATTCCTGTCTCGCACTATATGGGGGAAGGACAAACATCCATTGAAACAAACTTTTCAGTAGAAGTCAATGCATTTTTAGACTATTTATATTGGCCCTTTTTATTCTGTGTAAAAGGTAGTAATGCAAAACTAAATAAAAAGTGGAGAAGGTTTTGTAGTTGATGTCGGGTTAAACCTTTTGATTTGTATATGTAAAATATTACTGTCAAAATGTAGCGTTTGTGTGTGTGTGTCTGTATATGTATATATATATATATATATATATATATATATATATATATGTTAATGTATGTTATATCTGATTTTTTCTGCTAGATTGATAAGTTGTTGTTGCTGGAATAACCTCCATTTTGGTAGTTTTTCCATTTCAGTCATTTGAAAACTCTAGTGTCTGTTTACACTACAGAACATTATTTATGATGAACAGACCAATAGAAGTATTATTAAATTACTTATTATATAGAATTTGAACCTAAAGTGATGAAAGATTAATATTTCACCATCTGTGGGGATCCAGTTGACCTGTCCCTTCCTGTAGTTAAGTAACTCTAATCTCAATATCATACATCAGAAACCCCCGCCCCACACACACACACACACACACACCCACACACACATATACACTAACTTTCTAAAGAGCAACCTCAATTGATTTTCCCATGAAATAATTTGCCCTACGTCCTGATAATGGCCATCAATAACTTGGCTATCTCCCTAATGTCCTCCACTACATGACATTTCCAATATCTTGAACTAACCTGAGATTAACAATGGGATGCCTAAAGATTAATGACTGAGAATACACTCACAATACAAAATGCTAAGAAGTATTTAACATATTTACGCATCTTACAAGAAGAAAGAAAATCACTTGAAGGTGAATAAGTGAGAGCATTAGAAAGGCCATCAATACCAGCCCTGTCTGCAACTCTAGTATAAATGTCTAACAGTTTTAGTACAATGCAATTCTGACTGTGCAGACAGACACGCAGCAGGTCATTAATAATTAGCTCGACAAAGAAGCTCCTCTTTCTTCACCAAAACTTGCCATGGAGGTGTTCTGAATGGTTCGTCTGATTCAGCGAACAAAGATTTCCTCAAGATGTTCCGTCGCGTAAACGCTCCAGATGGTTTTAATGGTCTGTCTGATGCTAATGTAAGACGTCTAGGAAAAGTGACCGGGCTTAGAGCCAAGGTCTTCATTGGTGTCGTCCAAGGGATGAGCACATGTGGCTAATTCTGCAGTGACTGAGGAGGGGCAGCAGCAGTGACCCCTCAAACTGGAATGTCCACCAATGCATGAGCCGGCACAAGGCGGGCCTGTTGAGCAGGGCAGACAGTTTAGACTGGGAGATGATCTAAAGAAGAGCCATGAAGCTTATTCCTGTAGTGCAGGGTTCAAGATCTTGAATGGATGGCACCCTCCGACACGACACGGGCCACAGTTTTGGGCCTCCTCTGCAGAAGGCGAAACAGATGTCCCCACATCACAGCCAACACATTCCTAATGCAGGAAAACAGGCCTTTTCCTGCCAGGACGAACGCTAATTTTAGACTTTAGGTTTCCAGCGCAGTATATTTCTTATCTCTGCTGACAAAAGCAAAGCGTTTTATGGTGCCCTTGAACCCCCCCTCCCCCAATTATCATATTGTAAATTAGCCTAATTAGCATAAGCATGCAAGATGCATTGGAACTGGAGCTTACCGAGATTATAAAGCAGCATGTGTTTCCCGTCTATTCTTCAGAATGAATTGAACGTCCTTCAGGAAGTCTCTTCTGACTTAATGGCTCGACATTTTTGCCATGGAATATGGTTTTCATCAGCATACGCTATTCAGTATTCAGAATTTACCTCCCCGCTGTGGAGCTGTTCAGTTTTGCTGCAGTGCAGCTAGGAGAAGGAGAAGCAGAACCAGGACCAAGGACAGAGAAAGTCTTACAAGGAGGACTTTTACATTGGTAAAATCCAATAGGGATTTTAATGACATTGCATTAAGATACACATAATTAAATACGGAGTTGGTTCCCCATTGCAGCTATGACAGCTTCCAGGCTTTGTGCAAGATTTTGGAGTTTCTGTGGGAGTATATGTCCATTCATTCATTTCTAAGGTCAGGCACTGGTGTTGATTGAGAGGTTTTTCCACACTGAACTCATCCAGCCATGTCTTTATGGAGCTTGCTTTGTGTACTCAGGCGCAGTGATGCTGCAACAGAAAAGATTCTTCCCCAAACGGTGTCCGCATGGCGTTGTCCAAAATGTCTTGGTCTGCTGAAGAATTAAGATTGTCCTTCACTGAAATTAAGGGGTCTAGCTTAAATCCTGAAAAACAGGTGTGTCCCAATACTTCTGTCCATGTAGTGTATCTCTTTCCAAGTAGTAATACTTTTAGCATTCTCATCTAAATAATACTCTACCCTTATCAGACTACACTAACTATCAGAGTGCCAGAAATTTTTCTTGGCTTGACGTAACAGACAAACCATTTTTGTTGTCTATGTGCATTTCAATGGGTTGTTTTTAAAAGAACCAATTGAGATGTGGGAATAATATAGAAAGTTATCATGAATGCATAATTACACAATCAGGATTTTACATGTGAAGGCTCCTCACACATTATAAACTTGCTCCATTAAAATACCAGGAGTGGGTCTTTTGGCAGGGACTGTCTTGTGGCACCATTCCTTCTACATACCATCTTAGGTTCTTTAACACTTTAAGGGTTCGTCCTCAGTCCTTTACATTGTGTGGAGAACTTCAGAAAGGTTCTTCACATTTATAAACCTCAAGAAAGACTAAAAAAAAAACCCAGCTGTAAGTTCTGCTTTGGCATCAAAGTCAAACTCTCTAGGCACCTTTTATTTCCTAAAGCAAACCAGAAGTAATGCGGCTGGATCTGTCCACCCTCCAGTGGGAATGAGAGCGATCAATAGATTGTCATTTTGGAGAGAGTGGGCTCCTGGAGGTATGTGTCAGAGAGAGAATTGCTTCGTGCTGTTTGAGAGGTTTCTCCCTATTTGTATTTGGAGCAATCACTAGTGAGTATTGACATTATTCTTACCGGGGAGAACGTCATGTAATGTTCACAAGACATCTTTTACCAGGAATCAATACTGTTAAAGATTAAAAAGGCCCTTATAGTGTTCTCTGTATTGTTAGATAGTCTTCATAGAATCTTTTGTGGTGGTCTTCTGTTGGCAAAGAGTCTTTTTTGGTGATAGACCTGGCTTGGAAATCTGACCTGGCAACCCTAGACCCATGTGGAAGGTTTCCCTACAGGAGGTCACTGTTCTCCAGGACAACCACCAAAGGCCTTCACTGGTGGTGTCTTCATAAAGAAAAATAATTAAAGGGAACCTTAAGAATACTCATTGCACCAGGCAATAAAAGGGAAGCTGGGAACTGCAGCTTGTGTTGTTATGACTGAGGGTTAGAAATAGTGGGTAAGTAGTGTCGAAAATAGAGCGTATGAGGCTGCCCTCCCGGCTACTCGAGAGGTTAGACTAGTAAAGGTCAGGTCACTGGTGCTAACAATGTAAAAGGAGACTCCAAGTAACAAATGTTCCAGCCCAACTGTCGTAAAGGGAGCAAACTTTCACACATGGACAAGAGTTAGTCACTGAGTTTCCCTTAATAAAGTGCTGTTTTACTCTCTGGGTTGAGGCTACTGGCTAGGATCTGTTTCATTATTAAAATAGAATGAATGCCTAATGCTAATAATATGCCTAAAATTATTATTGGCATTGGACATTCAATAACTCTCCATTTCTGTTATGCTGCACCATTCACTTCATACACTATTATTATGTCACTACACATGTTATTACAACTACACTTATAATTACAGCTATGCGGTGAATTGAATTTACATTCACTTTGTACTCTGAATCTAAAGGTTTGAACTTTTCGAATTTTATTTCAACACCAAGATGTCAAAAACAAACAAAATTCTGAATTAACAGAACAACTACAGCAAAGAGGGAGGAATAATTGAAATTGAGGAATAACTGTTGGTGTTAACTAAAATCAGTCACTTTCAGTGAACAGAATCATTAACATATTAAATTCTATATGCATATATATCTCTGGTCTCGGTTTTGACAGAATATTTGTAAGACTGATGTGACAAAAATGTGTTTTTTTAAAGTAAATGAGTAAGTAAAGCTTTACTGTCACCCCAGCCATATAGATCTAGTACACAGTGAGATGAAATATCGTCCTCCTGGACCATAGGTGCAACATTTAAGCTGCCTGTCTTTAGGTGGCATTGTAAAGTATTGGTCAGAGCCAGGAATGTCACGATTAACCTGTTTTGCAGTTAACCGCGATTTAAAAGGGCACAATTAAGTAATCATAAAGGCTCCTTAACACTGTGTTTCTGTTGGTGCTCTTTAAAACTTTGATTATGACAGGGCTATCAGCGACCAGGACTCACCTGGAACTAGTCCTATCAGCAGATTGGCATGACATGCGTGAACGGTATATTTACATTTACATTCACGGTATTTAGCTGATGCCCTTATCCAGAGCGATGTACAACAGTGCTCAAGTAATCCACAACAGTAGCAAGGACCTGTAAAGCAAGATTTAAGTCGACATCCACCAATCGCCTATGGTACTGTAGCTCAGTACACCTGATCAACACTTGTCACT
>JBBMFX010000037.1:3601456-3618048 GCA_037832545.1 Rhabdalestes septentrionalis | reverse complement strand
CCCTTTCACTTCAAACTCACTTATTTCGTTTACATTTACAACTGCCCCCTTTACGTTTACAAATATCCCCTTTACACTTTAAACTCACTTGTTTTATTTACATTTATGGCATTTAGCAGCTGCTTTTATCCAAAGCAACTTCCATTCTTTACCTACAGGGGCAGTCTCCCTGGAGCTACTTGGGGTTAAGGGTCTCGCTTAGGAATCCAGTGGTGGTATCATGAAGAAGCATTTGAACCCCTGACCGCTTGGTCCAGAGGCGAGTATCCTACCCAATAGGCCACCAAAACCCCTATTTGTTTGATTTCATAACCTTTTGTAAAGACTTGCAAACAGTTGCTTTGAAGAAAGACAAAACACCAGGATTTACACTTTTCATAGTGAAAGTATTTGAACAATTAATGAAGGAGTGGACAGAAGAAGAGAAGGAGAAGGAAAGCCCAACTGGAGGCTGACAGAGAAAATGGTATAAACCAAAGAAAGCGAGATGGAGCATGGGAATAGTCTGTCACTCAGGAAGGTGATGACTTTTAAAACCTTGTTTATGAACCACAACTCGAGCAAACGCTTGCTTGAGATGCCATCGATCCAAACACACAAGGCAAGATTGCCTTAAGAGCTCCTCTGGAAATCCATCTTTTTGATTGATGATTGGAAATCTCAATCATAGTACTAGCCTGAGCAACATATCTATGATGGTGACCTTGGAGGATGGCAAATCAATAAAGAATGGCTTCAACAAGAGTGAGATAAGTAGGTCTCTAATGTCTGTAGGGCAGAAAAATTATGACTTGTCTCTTCCTCCACACATTTTCGAGCTGTCACTAAAGTAGACACTTCACTTCTTCCTCGGAAGAGCCACCATGGCTAATTCTGCTACTGAACTGAGGACGTTATTCCATTCTGTGTGTTTCTTGGTGATGTTCTTGATATCTTGTGCTCTCCAAGTTGTACTTTCTTATGCTTAGGCAGAACAACATGAAGGCATTAAATAGGGTTCTATAAAGTAATGCCATAGAACAGATCTGGTCCAGCAGTGCTGGTAGATTAATCTGTTCACATACCTGGTTCAACTAATTTGTCGATCACCTGATATAGTGATTGTATTTGCGGGAGACCTACCGATGCTACACACTGGGCTTCCAGGACCAGCTTTGGGCACCTCTGATATAGAGCCATTGAGAACCTCTTAGATTATATAAAAAGAACCTTCTGAACTCCTGAAATGGGTTGGAGCAGGTTTGAATTTCAATTATGCACTTCTATAACCCAAGATTATCCACGCTATGCTGTGTCCGAGTCAAGGACCATTTCAGGACTTTTTGAAAATGTGTATCATTTAGAAGACACTTCCTGCCATTTCTGTAATTACTGTAACTGTCAGTGCATGTAAACGACACCTCTCAAGGTGAAAAGAGTCTCCAGACAATAGCAGTTCACTCAGCATGGCACGTGACCCACATTAAGGCCGTGTCCCAGAGAAGGCTGGAGCTTTTCTGCCATGGGTGACCTACAAAACTAAGCAAGCTTGATGATTTCATACAAATGAACTAGAAGAGGGAGAGTGGGAAAGGGCCACACTGCTTGTGTGCTTGACGTTTCTTATTACAGATGGCTTGCGATATTTTATTCAGTAGTAGAGTCTATTCTATCAAAGAGGTTATTTATTAAGGCTTCGCGTGTTTGCATATAGCTCTGGTTGTGTGCCTCGGTAGCATCAGTATTGTTAGCAACCATTTCCCCTGTTGTACAGATCTTTAAGATGATCAGAGTATAGCGGAGAGGTGCTTTTATTATGCAGTGCATGAAACTTGCTCCATGCATTCAGACTTTTTGATTATTTATTGAATACAGAAAAGATTGAATTTCAGTGCGATGACATTTACAATATGAGTTGCCAGTAGGAGATATGTAATCACCTTGACTTGCAAATCGCTATTATCAATCATCAGCCTTACAGAACAAATTCCAAAATGTCATTGCGCAGAACACAACCAAAATCCCATGTCTGAAATTTGAGTGCTAGTAAAGCAAGCGTTGATAACACCTTTATGAATATTTTTGTTTTAGTTTGATTGGGTTTGAGATTACAGCAGTTAATATGAAAAGCCTAGCATCTTCACACGCTAAGTTCATAATTCTAATTAAAACACAGCATACTATTAACACAAAGGGCTAATACTGAAGACATGATGATTAAGCCAGATGGGTAAGTCTGAAGATAATGAAAAGAAGTGTGCTGTGGTCATTGAAGTTCATTGCAGTGAGAAGCAGAAGGCCAGCTGGAAGCTGGAGTGCATTTACTCGTCCAAAATTACACCAGACTTTCATTTCCCATCAGTTAGTTTGTGTGTGCGCTTCGAGTCTGAGGTGCTTTCCATCTGCCCATTTCACAGGCTGCAGGGGCAATTCCAATCTAATTTATTATAGCTATTGGGACACTGATAATACGGCTGCGCGATGCCACTGAGAGCGGTTTTATTTTATTCACGCATTATTGAACTTTAGCGAAAAATTACTCTGCGATCTTCCTCTTTGCAAATCCCATTTAAAGTTTTGGGCTTCAGCCTTTGAAGTCATAAAATATTCCAGTATGTGAGGCTGCAGATAGTAAACTGTTGACAAGTTAATTGGTTATTATGACTCCTCAATGCCGCAATTCATCACCTTCTTTATTGCGAGACCACTTTTCTCTTGCTAATTCAACAGACTGCAAGTTAAGCAAATAATCTTTTTTATTGCACTTGAAGGTGGCAAGCACAGCTCAAATCTAATTAACTTTAATAGTTTAGCACTGACTGGATGACTTATTAAGGCCTGCATCGTCAACGTTCATGAGTGCAAGAACAACACCCAGCATCATGCTAAGTTAGCTCACTTGTGCTAAAAATATGTGCCAACATGTTCAGCCCACCCTGAGTGAGTTTGCCCCCATATTAGACACCTGGCAGCCAACTGCCTCAGTTAAGAATCGTAGAAGTGGTGGTGCATTAGAAAGCAGTGTATTATTTTGGGTCCATCTGAAAGTGCCAGCAACTAGCCGCATTAGCATAGTGCCCTTGCCCAGTTCTGTCTTGAGGGGAATCCAAAAAAGGAGGGATTTTTTGTCTGGTTCTAAGGATAGAAAAAAACATTGGAGCATTCCAGATTTTCATTCATAACCACTGGATTTGTTTTCGCCTCCTTTTCTCAACTCCTTGAAATAATTTTCTACCTTTTCATTAATTTCTTTATGTGGACTTGCTACTATTTTACTTTTGTGACATTCATCTGTCACTACAGGTCAGACTTGGCCAGGGGTTTCAGGCGGTGGGGGCAAATGTGTTCACAAAGTGTGTCTGTATCCATCAATGTGTTTTTTTTATGTTCTTGTGGCAACTAGCCAGGTTTCAAAGTGAAAAAGCTAACTATCCACCCAGAACTAAAACCTTCATAGCAATTCAAAGCAATTTTCTGGCTATTTTGTTGATTTAATCCCTGGGTTGAAGGGTGGGGGTCATCTCCGACACCCTTGAGAATCCAGATTGTGAAGTTCCCATCAGCAGGATGCTTTAACGCTCCATCACGGGGTTCCTCATCCTTATCTATCTAATCAGTGATGGGCGGCTATGGCCTTGGGATCCTGTCCAGTCCTCCTCATCTTTCAGACCTGCTAATCACATGTCAGTGTGGTTCTCCTCTCCCTGCACCACCTCTCACAGGATACTGCCAGGCGGACATCACTATCTGTGTATATGATAGACTGTCAAGCCCTTGGCTCTTACATGGTGACCCAGGAAACTTTACATCCTGTTTAATCGCTATCACTGTTTATTCAAAAGAGAAAGAACCCTTTCACTATAGTAGAAACTTCAGTAACACAGCAATACTATATTAGCATCGATTGCAGTTCCATATATGTGTTCATATCCCTGGTCTTCTAATTCTTGATTCAGTTTTGGTTCAGTACCTCATAAAATCTCAGGCTTCATGCTGGCACAGTATGCAAATGTGATTTGAAAAGTTGTATACACAGTAGTGGTACATAAATAATGAGACAGCTGGAGAGAAGGTTATGGTAACTACATATAAATCTGCAATGGTCTTTAATGTGGTGCTGGCTCATGGTGTGTAAGAGAAAGAAATTCCAAGAAGAGCAAATTATACATTACATACATGTGGATGATGTAAGTTCATGGCGATTTGGGTTTAAATGAATAGCTCAGAAAATAAAGGCTATCTAAGTGCATTTGACTTGGAGTTTTATTGGATAGCAAAAGAGTACAGTGTCAACAGTTTTAGAAGTTGGTCAAAAGCCTGCTGAATCGATTTTGTTTGGTGTTCCCTGAAACTGTAGTCTCTGAGTATCTCTGTGTGGAAAATTAGATCTCCCTAGCTCTGCTGTTGGCTAGACCTTACCCAGCCATGTGTATCTAGCATGAAAATTGAAGCTTCTATTCAGTTTCAAAAATTCTGCAAAAAGACACCTCAAGCGTACCAAACACACATTCTGAAGAGTAGGAACATAGCAGAACTTCATCTCTGTTTCATCTCAAACCATTTTTCCAACAGACCATTGCTCTTAAAAGAAAGAACAAGTCTCCTGAGCCCTACAAACATACTCGACTACAAGAAAGAATCATGTTTCCACGTTAGACTATATTGTTGTCTGGAGAGCAGTCAGAGAATACTGATTTTTGTGAGTAGTATGAACCCTGATCAGGAGAGCAGTGAAGATGTCCTCGCTTATACCAGAATCAATCTGTCAATTTAGGTTAAGGACTGCCATGTCAAAGGAGAGCGTAAACTCCCTAGATGCAGGTGTTGTCTTTTTGTGATCTGGCAAGCTGTCACAGTAAACACTGTCAACAAATACGCGCTCAACCACAAGGTCACAGATTCCTACCCTGTTTTAATTGCCAGAGGCATTCCTAGGAGAAATGTAGACAAGAGAATGTCTAAAGTTGTCTGAAGCTGCCCACCGAGGATCTGTCTCCCCTGCTGAGTGTTGTAGAACTGAAACAGCTTATGCCAGGATGGTAATGTATGGAGTTGTTTTCTTCTTGCAGGCAGTTATGTAAGGTTAATTGCTTTTGGGGGGGGTGGGGGATGTTTTGACACGGTACTGCATGAACATGGTCCCTGATGAGTCGTGTTGTTCTTGTGGAGTATGATCTCAACATAAAGAGTCAAAGACAAATTATGTCAAAATTCATGTGCCATGAAAATCCTGATATATGTTCCTGAAAACAAACACAATCTGTATATCTGTACTTACATTCATTCCCTCTTTTCTGTTTTACATTTCAGGATACATCTGGAAAGTAAATTCTCCTTCATTGCCCTTGCGTTAACCAAGGCTCAGTGAAAGTTTGTCATCATGGGGGTGAGAGTCCTGTTCCTGGGCTCTGTGGCTTTGGCCATTCTGTTGGATCTCTCTAGTGCTGGTCTGGTCAAGAAAGTACTCAGGCACCGAAGAGAATCTCTAATGCCACCTAAAACAGAGAACATGTCTTTGCCGAATGCAGACCAACCAGTGGTCTTCAACCATGTCTACAACATCAACGTCCCAACTGGATCCCTGTGCTCAGTGGACCTAGACTCACCTGGTGGATCCGAAATGAAGCCCAGATCTGTCCCATCTGAGCAGCACATAGAGCACACCCTGGACGGGGACAACCAGATCGTATTCACTCACCGAATCAACATCCCCAAGCAGGCCTGTGGATGCGATAACCACCTGCCTGATCTGAAGGATCTCCTGAATAGGCTGGAAATGTTGGAAGCTGAAGTGTCTAGCCTCAGGGAGCAATGCACCAGTGGGACTAGCTGCTGTGGAGCTCAGGTTACAGGTGAGATTGAATGTAAAGTAAGCTTTACAGTTTTGCTGGTGCATCCTTTGATCCTCAAAGAGGAGTCTGGGCATTATGTACACAGCCTTTGATCCTGATTTCACACTTCAAATCTTCCTTTCATTTACTTTTGTTTATAATCTTGTTCATTGTACAGTTTTTGGTTGTGATTTTCTCTTCTTGTGTTATCATGTGTTTTTCAGGTGAGGTTGCTACCAAGCCATACTGCAGTGGTCGTGGCAACTACAGCACTGACACCTGTAGCTGTGTGTGTGAACCTGGCTGGAAGGGAATAAATTGCTCTGAGCCTGAATGCCCCAATTTCTGCCAGGACCAAGGCCGTTGTGTGGATGGCAAGTGCATCTGTTTTGAGGGCTTTGGGGGAGAGGACTGTGGAATTGAGTTGTGCCCTGTAGACTGTGGTGAAAATGGTGAGTGCATAGACGGGGCTTGCATCTGTGTGGAAGGTTTCATGGGGGAGGACTGTTCCATGACGAGCTGCCTGAACAACTGCCTGGGTAGGGGACGCTGCGTGGATAGTGAGTGCGTGTGCGATGAGCCCTGGACGGGCTTTGACTGCTCAGAGCTTATCTGCCCCAATGACTGCTTCGACCGTGGCCGTTGCATCAACGGGACCTGCTACTGCGATGAGGGTTTCACTGGGGAAGACTGTGGTGAGCTTACATGCCCAGGCAACTGTAACAAAAGAGGCCTGTGTGTCAATGGTCAGTGTGTCTGCGCCTTTAGCTACAGCGGAGAAGACTGCTCTAAACTGACATGTCTCAATGACTGCAGTCAAAGAGGCCACTGCTTTAATGGTAGATGCATCTGTGATCCTGGCTTCCAAGGTGAAGACTGTAGCATCCTCTCTTGCCCTGACAATTGCAATGACAGGGGCCAGTGCGTTAATGGAGAGTGCGTTTGTGATGCTGGGTTCCAAGGCGATGATTGCTCTGAGCTCTCCTGCCCCAATGACTGCCATAATCGTGGACGCTGTGTGGACGGAAAGTGTGTTTGCAAGCAGGGCTTTGCAGGAGAAGATTGCAGCATTAAAACCTGCCCTAACGACTGCCATGGCCATGGTGAATGTGTGGATGGCAAGTGTGTCTGCCATGCTGGGTTCACAGGTAAAGACTGCAGTGAGCTGACTTGTCCCAATGACTGCCACAACCGAGGTCGCTGTGTGAATGGTCAATGTGTGTGCAACAAAGGCTTTGCTGGGGAGGACTGTAGTATTAAGACCTGTCCTAATGACTGCCATGGCCACGGTGAATGTGTGGATGGCAAGTGTGTCTGCCATGCTGGCTACACTGGCAAAGATTGCAGTGAGCTGACATGCCCTAACAATTGTCTTAACCGAGGTCGCTGTGTGAATGGTCAGTGTGTGTGCAACAAAGGCTTTAGTGGAGAAGACTGCAGTGTAAAGACATGTCCAAACAACTGTCTGGACCGAGGGTTTTGTGATGATGGAAGGTGTGTCTGTTTTGAGGGCTATACTGGAACCGACTGCTCTGAACTCACCTGCCCAGGAAACTGCAATGACAAAGGACATTGCCTGAATGGCATGTGTGTCTGTGATCTGGGTTTCACTGGAGACGACTGCTCTGAAAGTAAGTTGTTTCATGATATTGAATTTATTTGCGTTGTCAAATAGCTTTGTGTTACATGAGGATAAATGTTATGATGTCACTTCTGTCCAGTTACCCCAATAAAGGATCTGACTGTGACTGAAGTCACCCCTGAGTCAGTGGATGTATCCTGGGTCAACGATGTGCAAGTGACTGAGTACCTAATCACCTACATGCCCACTGCTGCTGGTGGTCTGGAATTAGATATGCGTGTCGCAGGTGAAAAAAGATCTGCCACCATTAGGGAACTGGAGCCTGGTGTGGAGTACCTGATCAGTGTCTATGCCGTTTTAAACAACAAGATGAGTGTCCCAGTCAGCGCCAGGGTGGCAACACGTGAGTCATCACTTTGAAGAGTCATCAGCTTTAAAAAGATACTGTTGGTAACAAAAACTGTCTCACAAACCTCATGTTTGATCACCTCGCCAGATCTTCCCGAGCCTGAGGGTCTGAAGTTCAAATCTGTGAGAGAAACTTCTGTAGAAGTTGAATGGGATCCCCTGAACATCCCCTTCGATGGCTGGAATCTCATCTTTAGAAACACAGTGAGTGCAATCAATCTTACAGTCAAGCACAAAGCATGTCAGTGTAAGCGTGGTTATGCTCTGCAACCACAGCCTAGCATTAGCATGAAATTTGCAGTCGTAGACCCTGCACGTGTAATATGAAAGGACTTCTCTGTTTGCCAGTAATTGTTCCAAAAGGGAAACTGTATGAATATCCTGTGGAAAATGCTGAGTGGTGCCAATATGCAAAGGCTGCTGTCTGAAAGTCTGGAGTCTGAGGCTTTGTTGCACAAAACCTCCTAAGAAGCTTCTGGCGACAACTTTGGTGACCATGTGCAACAGGACGGTTACTGTTTTCACAATGCTTTTATTTTCTTTTTCAAGGGCTTAAGAAACCCCTAAAAAATAGCTCCTGTCAGGACACGCAGACCATGCCTCCCTATCCCCCATTCTTTCAGACACAACTTTGCACCTTCATTCATTCATCAAGTTTGAGGTTGCCCATGCCAAACAAACCCTTCACTTTGAAGTGAAGCACTTTTATCCAAGTGGATGCGATTGAAAGTCCCAAGTGTTTACTCTTCAGAGTCTCTCCAAATTCTCTGTATTTCACCCCACAATCCACATCTCCGACTGCATATCCCTTTTCCCATTTGTGATTTCTATTTGCCATAAATGAACCACTGTTCATTTATAACTGTAGCCACAAAAATACTTTGTGCTATTTTCTTCTGCACAACTCACTTGCAAATGATATGGGTATGTTTGCCAAAAACAGTAAACATTATCTTCAGTTTAAAGCCACTAAAACTTTGTCTTGGACTTATTTTCCACATTTGCAATGAATCAATGGGCTCCTGTGTTTTGTTTGTGAATACTCAGCAGTGTAAGTGGTGATTAACATAAAAAAATTACAGCACAACACACCAAATGACTGATTTTATCCTGGTGGTTTATTGTGAAATGCCAGAAAGAAGAAAATGGAGAGATTTTGAATTCACTCTCCCCACCTGAGACCACCTTTGAGCAGTCTGGCCTGGGCCCTGGCCAGGAGTACGAGGTCAAACTTGAAGTACTGAAGAACAACACTCGGGGACCGCCAGCCAGCAGGAACGTGGTTACCAGTGAGTAGTCCTGCGTAAGGAGATTCTCTAATGAGGCTACAAATCTGAGGTCTTATTCTGAATGTAATTGACAGTCGTTACTTATTAATCACTACAAAGCAGCAGCTACTTACCCTGTATAATCCCAACTGTGAATAGCAGGAGACACATACAGCCACTGATGACCCAACAACAACATTTATCACTTACCAAGTCAAATCTTCTAAAGCTAATAGTCTGATTTATTCTGAACTGTACATTTCAATTTTGGATGTAAATTTTTACCTGTGAACTGTTCTCCACGCATGCCACACTTATCTACATGCTAATGGCCTGGTTGTTAGGGTGTTGCCTCTGCAATCAGAAGGTTGTGGGTTTGAATCCCAGGACTGCTAGTGACTGCCCAGTGCTTCACTGAATGTGCTGTGCTTTATTTTACAACTGTAATTGCTGTACTTTTGGGGAGTTATAGAAATGTATGTTATCGCCATAGGCTACTGACAGGCTTTTAGTATGTCAGACAATGAGTCTGTCAGACAATGAGAAGCCAATAATTGTCTCTGATTTGTGCAAAATTATCCCTAGGCCTTTGGCTTGAAAATTTTGTTCCCATCATTATTAAGCCTTTTACCACACACATTCGGATTAAAACATTTCCCCAAGTGTATTTTGTTACGTCTAACAACTAAGCAACTGTCAACTATTGGTATGTTTTGTCTGTCAGACAGATTTATATATTTAGGACTTGTAGACACATTTGATCCTGTTTTGGAATGTATCGTAAAAAAATTAGTTGATGTCTGAACTTTAACAGTTTGTCAAATTAATTGGGCAAGTTTTTGTTGCAAGTGAAGCCAAGTGCTGTAAAGCATTCTAACTAGACATCTGCACTTTATTTCCCTTGCTGTCTTTGAATGCTCTTGTGATATACTTGTGTAATTCTTTTGCACAGGGTATTCTCTGTTTCCTGAATAATGCTGTATTTGATGTATCGGGATCCAACCTTTTTTAGGAGATACGAGCCCCTGACATTGTGGCTTAGGTCTGAATGCCACTGCTGCTCCAGCCTACAATTGTCATGAACTTGACATGAATTTCAGACACAAAGCCAATAAAGTAAACATATTATGACTGATTTATATAGAAGATTAGTTTCCTTATTTAGTTTCTAATAAATTCCCCAAAATTCAATTAATTTATTGAGGTGGAAATGAGGACCTAATGAGGAGCTGCTTTTACTTTGGCAGGTTTCCTAGTGTTTGTTGCTAAGTTAAGCTTTCAATAAAGAAACAAATGCTCTTTTTCGCGTGTCTTTCAGTAACTACCACACAGTTCCAGAGACTGTAAACATTGCTAATAGTCAATCCACATAAACAAAACCATATGTGGAGAGGCTACTGGTGCTGTGACATTGTGGCATCTTTCAATAAACTCCTTTCCTACTTGTGATTTGTGGCTAGCTCTTAAAATACCAGGTGTCGCGTAGATGTTTTCCCATCTCATTTCACGATTATGGACCTGAGAACCATGTGTAGGATACTGTTTCAGTCTTAACTTTAAGTTGCAGGAACACGCCTTCGAGAAGTTGAGAGATAACCAAAAGGTGATACATTCGGTAATATTTTATTTGAAGGGGTCTACATAAGGGTGACATGTAACCTTCATAAGAATGACATGACACATATCATGCACATTAATGACACATTATTGATGTTTATGACTGTAGTCATAACATGTCATTCGGTTTTTGGAATGTCAAGATGACATTGTGTGACATTGTGTCTTTGTCATGTCAACTTGAAAATAGCCAAGAAAGAAATGCAAGGAGATTGGTATGATGTTTTCATGAAAACTTGACATAATTGTTAAATTATTATATGAACAGTTTCAAGTGTGTTTGGCCCGACTTTTCTTCTAGATTTCTGAAGTGATGGGCCTGAACAACTGCCTGTCATTGCACCATTATATTTGTGTCCTGAACACTTTCCTGGACCTCAAGTTCTCATAATGATGACACCTGGACATTCCAAAAACCGAATGATACATTATGATAACATTCATAAACATCACAAATGTGTCATTAATGTGCACGTCATGGGTCATGTATTTCTTATGATGGCTACATGTCACCCTTATGTAGACCCCTTCAAATAAAGAGTTACCCACAATTCATTACATACAACAGTGGTTGATAATCACAGGGGGATGATTAAGGATTCTAATTTCCCTTCATATTCTACCGGTTGCTAATACGTAAAACTCAATCTCAAGCATGACAGTCTCAAGAGTTTTGGAATAGTCTTCCAGCTTCTCACCGTTCCGTTTCTGAGTTGTATGCCAGTCAGGCGTTGCTTGGGGAAGGGGCACTAATTGCTGAAAGTGAGCTGTGCTCTCAGTGCTCAGAAACACTCGTCCCCTGAGAGTTCTGCAGCTTTGCACACCCACAGATGTGCTCCGAGCTAAAATGCTGATTTTCTGTTTTATCTGCGACTCACAGGAAAATGACCTTCCACCACGGTGTCTCATGTGACAAACCAATTTTCTCCCCAGGAGCTTCCTCTGACTCCTTAGGAATACATGATCTAAGGAAATTACAAATGATCCACTTCGATGACCTTATAAACACACAGCAAAATTCCAAATGTGCACCATCACAAAGTGTTTTTTCCCCCTCAGAAGCAGCTGAGGTAGCATTCTCAACAGAACCCTTTGATGGTTTGATTCGCGAGGCTATTTAAAAAGTTAAATAATCTTTTTACCTGTACAGCTGTATATCCCTGCTATATTTTTTGCCATGTAAGATATTTTTTGCTTTCTCCTGCACATAGTGATTGACGCTCCAAGCCAGGTGGATGTGCGAGACGTGACAGAGAGCACTGCCCTGATCACCTGGTTCCAGCCTGTCGCTCAGGTGGACGGGGTCTCCGTGTCCTATGCTCCAGTCACTGACTCCTCGGACACCAACACAGTGGAACTGTCAGCGCTAGACACCCAGTACCACCTGGCCGAGCTGTACCCGGACACTGAATACCGCGTGTCTCTGTTTGCCCACAGAGGGGAAATGACCAGCGTGCCTGTGCACGAGACCTTTACCACAGGTCAGAGACACTCTGAGACATAACACCTTGCCAAAAAAGGCTGAAGTGAAATAAAAATAGGAGTCTGTAGAGAGGCCAAACTGACTGTGCCACCACAGATGGGCTATGCCTTGTGGGTATAGGTACAAAGTAGTTGTAACTAATAATCGCATATGTAATGTACATAAATACATATACGCTACTGTTCAATAGTTTGGAGTCTAAGAAGCTGTTAAATACACGTCAAAGACATGTTAAATTTCCTGTCCAAAATATATGTACATATATATATATATTCTCTCTTTCTCTCTCTGTCTTTGTTTCTCTATACATATAAGCGAATTATCCTTTTAACTATCCTTGGTTCTGCTGGGCTATGATGCAAGGTCACAGGAAAGTGTTGTAGACCTCTGTGTTGATGTGTTCCAGACCTGGATGCTCCCAAGAACCTGCGGACGATTGAGCAGACTGATGAGAGCATCACCCTGGAGTGGAGAAACAGCCAAGCCAACGTCCCCAGCTACCGCATCAAATACGGCCCACTGTCCGGGGGAGAGCACGGGGAGCTCACCTTCCCTACAGGCCCACAGGACACTACTCAGGCCAGGATCATGGGTAAGGGCTGGCGTCCATTCAAGATCGTCTAGGGTGTTTTATTTAGCAGTTTTATTTTAATAGATTATGAGTAACTAATATACGATTGAGTCAATAATTTGAAAAAAGCCCAATTTGTCTTTTCTAATCACCACATTGTAGAGCTTCTTGTACAGCATTTAAAACAATGTGTGCATTTCCAAAAGCAGCTTTTTGTTTCTATTGCATGGAATATTTGCTTACCCACAAAACCCATGCTTAAAGCAGAAATGGCCTGAGGGACTTAACCCTTGAATGAAATAACACTTTTTTGTTTCAATGTGAAAATCCAAGTCAAACAAGGAAAGCGGGCACTTGTTTTGCCATTCCAGCACCACAGCTATTATAAACAATGCTTTGAGGCGATTTCATTCTGTAATGCCATGTGTTACTGCAAGGAGGGATTAGCCTGGCTGGGGGAAAAATATATTCAAAACGCGTAATAGATTCTTTGTCTGGTCCGCGCCTTTGTCCTTGGGAGGCCCGTTTCCCTGCGTACGCCAGTGAGTCTATTCTAATAACCAAGTGCCTTACACGCATACACACACACCTCACTGCTCATCTCTTTCACGCAGTTATTATCTGTAATTGCCGTCACGCTCGTGATTTTATTGATAGTAAGAATTTCCTCTGCATTAGGTGTAATTTCATGCTGGAAGACTCCTGTGCAGTGACCTCTGTAGGAGCCGATAGAGGCATTAAGAGGAGTAAATGCTGGGATTTGGGATGGGGCCCCCTTATCAGCGGGGGCTATGCTGATCTAAGTGCCTCTTGTAAGACAGTAAATATTGCTCTTGGCCTGTGACGGGAGCCTCTTTGAGACGGCCCCTGAAGAGGGCTTGACTGAAATGGTGCGCGGCTGAAATGTAAAACTGACTGATGGCAATTATTAAAACAATAGGTTTGATTGAAGGCGCCCCGCAGACGCTCCAAAAACTTTCTAAATAAACCTCATGGAATTCCACAGGACATTTTTTATATCCTAATGTCTGTCTGATTTTACAGTAAACAGTATCAGCATCCTAGACTCATATTCATGCAGCCACTGTGGCGAATTCATACCTTCCCCCTGGGAGACGCCTATTATCTTGTTTTGCATATCACAGCTTCAAAAACAAGGAGGGACCTCAAATGTAAACATGCAAGTATGCCCTGTTAGTTTAAAGCAAACGTACATCATAGCCAAAATGTATGCCTCTCTCTATGGGAGTTGAGGGACTCTCATACATAGGTGGGACTTTCCTAATGGTCTTCAGATTAGAATCTTGACTGAAAGTGACGGGAGTCATTTGATATGGAATGTTAATTCAAGGCGTCTGAGACTTGATCAGAACATTCAAACCCACCCTAGCTATCTCAGTTCAAAAACATTTAATGCATCCATAGATAGAAAATGTAATGTATCTATGGATGTTTTCCATTTTCTGTGTTTTCAATCTGTTCATTCCTTGAGAGTAACTGTAGTGTATTTCAACATCCAGACTAAATGACATTCGAACAGTATAACCAGCCTCCAGCTAAACTTCAGTGATTGTTGGGATGTTCAGTAGTGGATGTTTCAGTATTCTTTTCTCCAATCTATAACTGTAGGTATTTCCCTCCAGTGGCTGTATTTCAAGTTTGTTGCACTGAGAATTGCAATAAACTGCCATTGTGAACATTTGTTTTGCAGGACTCAGGCCTGGAACAGAGTATGGAATGGGAGTGACAGCCATCAAGGATGAGAGGGAAAGCCTGCCCACCACAACCAATGCAGTGACTGGTGAGATGCTGCTTTATAGCTTTCTCACACATGACTATTGTTACTGTTGCTAGAAGACCTCCTGTCTCTAATATGGGTTTTTTTATAAGAAGGAAAAACACTTAACATCAGTTCATGGAAGAAACTGACTAAAATTTCTGTTGGTCCATTAATCATGAGAAATGATACTTGAGCACTGAACACTGAACCTCACATCATTCTGTCAAAAAACAAAAAACCTCCATTACAAAACACCCCACTGTGGAAACCAATCAACCAGTCTTAGGAATCAGTTGGTTGCCATATATTGTGAAAGATGAATGTTTCCTAGTTTAGATTTATGGTTCTAGGAAAACAAAACCTTACAGAATGAGGATATAAGACAAGTACCATTATTAAGAGAATCACAGGTGCTTCTTCAGTGGCCTCAATCTATAAAGGCTTAAATAAACAAATAAAAAAAATTTATTTTTATAAGTAAGTTCAGGACTGGGTAGCGTCAATAAAACGCAATGTTTCTCTCAGACCTTGATGCTCCCAAGGATCTGGAGGTGAGCGAGACATCAGAAACCTCACTGGTGCTGATCTGGAGAAGACCTGTGGCCAAAATCGACATCTACAGGCTGGTGTTTGTGTCCGCTGACGGCCACAGGGTGGAGCTGGAGGTTCCAGGCAGTGCCAGCACCTACACACTCAGGAACCTGATTCCTGGCATGCTGTACACCATCACCCTCATCTCTGAAAGAGGAAGAAAGAAGAGCGCCCCAGTCAGTATCTCAGCCTCTACAGGTCAGTCCATCCAGTGATTATTTGGGTAATGCCAAAACAGTGACCGTTCAATTATTGGTATCCTTCAAATCCCTGTAAAAATCCTGCAATTTCTTGCCTTCTTACAAAAAGAGGGCCATATTAGTCTTGGAGGTTGGTGGATTTTATATAGATCTGGGTTCATGCTCTTTCAAGGCCTCTTGGGCAACGAGACCAATTTCCCCGCCTTATAGCCTCATTCACCCGGCCACCAGGCTCCACAGCCAAGCAAACACATGGATTTTTTGTTGATGTTTTTCTCCTCTGTACAAATGATCAATATTTCTTTTGGAGTGTGAAAGTAGTGTGTGCACAACTCTATAAATTACATTTTAGATTCTTACTCTCTGCTACCCTCTTGGCCAGGAAGATCTTTTCATCAATACAGTTAGCCTGCTGCCAAGCATCCGAAGCCAAGCTGAGGAATGAATAGAATTCATTGTTAGCTCCAACATTTACAGCTATGGTCCCCTTTTAGTTCCACGTTAACAACATGTGGATTTATTTTACTCCTTATAGTGAGCAGGGAAAGACAAATACGCACGATTATGAGATTTCTTTGTGGTGCTTAAAGTGCCGTTTGAACGTCCAAACAAAATATTAGGAAAAATGCCCTCTGTTATGCAACTGGGCAGTCTTGAGCGCCAAGGAGGGAAGAAGAGATATGGCATGAGGGAGAACTTAATACGATAACTGCTTAAAAACTGGTGCTGCCAAACACAGGCTATGCCACAGAGAAACACACACACATACAAAGCTTATTCATGTGATAATTGTCCAAATGAGGCAACTCCTCTCTGGTTTTGTGGGATCTGACCAGGATGAACGGAGGGGTGGGGAAATAAATAGGCCCCGTGCTGAGCTGCCTGTTAAAACTGTGTCCCTGAAATCAGCAGCACTATAATCCCACATATTCATTTCTGCTGCCATTATCAGCCCAGACACAAAGTATAAACACAGAGCGTACTCTCTCCTCAGCCCATAATGGGATGAGGGCTAGTGGGGGGCAGGGAGACCACTTGGTCTGGGCCTTTATTCTGCCGGACAATCATTGGGTGCCTTGCTGAAAGGATCGCAGCTCAAGTGTCTGGGGACCCATCGTTTGTGGTCATTAAGGAACAGTATGCATGCAATGCATTCAGCAGCGTTCAGTACCAGCCATGTACATATGCATATATACATATATACATGTCTATCTATCTATCTATCTATCTATTTATCTATCTATCTATCTATCTATCTATCTATCTATCTATCTATCTATCT
>JBBMFX010000037.1:3586421-3597161 GCA_037832545.1 Rhabdalestes septentrionalis | reverse complement strand
ATGGCCAGGTATTTCAAGTTTTTAAGGTTCATTTGAAAAATGAAGTTAATGCGTATACAGAGCATTGCATGTGTATATATGTAAGCATGAACATATTGCATGCTTGCAACCATGAAGACAAGTTGTAAGCATGACGAAAAGCCATTGTGGCAATGTCCAAAAGGAACATTGTTGTGGTATTTTAGCTAGATCTCTTGATCTGCATGTCCATTACCACTATAAACAATGTTCAATGTTTCTGTAATAGGACAGAAAAACTGTTCTATGAAAATACACTTATAATAGACGCAACTGAAGCAACTGCCCATTGACGTCCATTATAAACGTATTTTGATGTTTTGGGGGAAAAACAATGAGGAATATTCCTTTAAATTGGTTTTGGCGCCATCTTGCATCTCTTGCACCATTTGGTCTCAAGGTATACAGATATTGATTCTTGGTAGTGATTCTTCTCTTGACATAAAGACTGACAAACATCATGAATATTTTTATGTGGTTAGATGAATGTATTTCATCATTCATCCATTCATTCATTCAGAAAAGGAAATTGGCTTACCAAGGGAATGTGACTGTTCCGTTTGTTCAGTTTTGAATCTGTTACCTTTCATAAGCAAATTCTCAGCTGATGCCTCTAAAGGTTATTCTCTCCACCCCCATTATCTTTCATTGCATTTTGCCCACCATGCTTGTGCCCACTTGAATGTGCATTGAGAGGATAATGGCAGCCTGTGGTGCATCTCAAAGCTATGTACTCCTCTCTGCTCGTGAATGCTGACTGAGCTCAACCATGGCTTACTCTATGCTCCGTGACCGCCTCCCACATTTTGAAGTGTTCAGTGTACTTCTGCTCAATGCAGACTACACAGAACCTTCAGAAGTTAATGGCTCCTCTCCGAGCCATTAATAGCAGGGCTGCTTCAGCAGGCTGTTCGTCAGGTGCATGACTGCTGTTAATGGGCTAAGACCAAAGGGTGACTCTGCAAATGAGCCTGTTTATCACTACAGACTTTGCAGCTTTATGCACCACCATTGCATGGGCAGATGTTCATCCTGCATGGAACAGATGGACCTGAACAGGAGATCAACAGACACAGATGTTTATTACTCTTTAGTCATAGCGGGGCAAGTTGCTCTCAGATCACTTATTTGTATAGTTTGTTATTGTTGTCGACGTTCGACAAAATGAATGAGGGAATTTATAGAAGTGCCACACTGCAGCTGTTAAGGGGGAAAAAAAGCCTCCGAAATTCTCAAGAAATAGAAACGCAATCAAATGTCTCTTGATTTTCACAATTAAAGAGAATATCAGGCATTGATTTAAGTTTATTCAAATCATTTCTATTTTAAAATAGACTGCATTGAAATATGCAGGGTCATGGGGTGCAGTAATATAGTGCTGTATGTTTTTTTGTGATTTAGTTGAATATTTTTAGAAATAAGCTTTAGATACATTTCAGTCCACACTTTTAAATATTTGCAGCATTTAAAATGCCTCTCTTGCCATTTATTGACAGCATTGGGGGCGTCACTAAAACATGTGCAGGGTTAATGTGTACATGGATCTGTAGGTGGTTTCTGAGGCCCTAAAATGGTCTAATATTGCTTTTATTTTAAAATCCACCAATGTAATGATGCATTTTCCTTCCACTGCTAATTTCCCATGTTGGAGGTACAAACTGTACATTTCACTCTCTTGTTCTGAAGTAGTATTGAATGTGATCCATAAATACACCATAAAATTTCATCATCCCAAATTTCTGCATCCCTAAACCTAAGTTGATGTGTGTTTTCTAAATAAAATGAAGTACATTTCATGCATTACTTTCTGTAGCGAATAGGATTGGCCAAACAGGAACATCACAGGAGTGGTAAGAGCAAAAACGTGTGTAATGACCTGGATGTAATGGTGAAATATTGTCATGACCAGCAGTACATTTTCTGTTCATTTAATAATATTCAATTTGCACTTTTCTTCTTCTTGAAAGTACCATCATTCTTGTAAATATTGTACAACAGTTCAAAGCAGTACACTCAAGATGAAGAATGAAGACTAGAAGGTCCCCGCCTCCTGATCATGCTCCTCGCGAAATGTTGCTTCTCGTGTGCCTGTACTCCACTGCCTGTCTGCTTAATGTCTTCTGTTTATCATCCAGACGAGCAAAAGCCGCAGGTTGGCAACATTACGGTCTCTCAGGTGTCCTGGGACAGCTTCAATATTTCCTGGGAGGTGGAGAGAGGGGAGTTTGAGGGCTTTGTGATCGAGGTGGCCGACCCTGACGGCCTCTCTGAAGGCCAGAACCACACTTTGTCAGGCCAGGAGTTCAGCTTGGCCGTGACTGATCTCTCTCCCAGCACTTTCTACAGGGTCACTCTGTACGGCCTGTACAGAGGAGCTCTCTTAGATCCAATCTTTGCAGAAGCCATCACAGGTACCGCTGCTCGCTCGTTGAAAGAGCATCACGTCTCCTTTCAGCACCTTTGCTTTGTACCTTTATGATTAATAACTTTAACACACTCCTAGAAAGTGGCTTGGCTTCGGGACTAACACCTTGGCTCTTTTTATAACACACTGGAAACTGACTAATCACTAACGTTTATAGAAGTTCATCTCTCAGCATGTACTAATGTAAGCATTTTTTTCACCCAAAGAATAGGACGCAAGAGAAATGAATATATTTAAATGCATTTATTTTCTCAAAACCCATAAAGCAGAATTCCTGACATTTAGGTGGTGTACAGTCAGAGGCAGGACTCAAGTCATTTATTTTATGATGAATTTTTGAATCAGAAAGATATGAAGCAATAAGCCAGTAGAGAATGTGTTATACTCATTTTATTCTTGAGGGGTTTTGGCATATGAAGTGGGAAAACCACCTTTACTGTGGTAAAATGATTAGAGTTATTTCTTATTTCTTTATATAGAATGTTTACAAGACATTAAACGAAATAAATAAATACATAAATAAAAAGGAAATAATAATAATAACCCATTACATGACTAGAACTAGCTGGTGGGCCCATTTTTACACACCCTTCTATAATGTAGGTATGAATTCATCCAGTTTAATAACTTTATAAGTTGTTTGAAAGTTTGTGAACAAACATCTTGGGTATTTCTGCATAAATGTGATCATCAGACAACATCCTCAACATAGAAAAAATAAAGCCAATTCAGCACAATACAAAATCTGATGATGCTTCAGACCACCCCTGCATGGTCTAATGTGCACATTACCACCTAAAGCCATTAGCAGCCTCTTCACGTCAGATCCAGGGTTTGGTCCGCACTCTCGGGCTCATCTGCGAGTCAAAGCATGCTCACATTGAGTGCACACCTGCACTACAGCGTAATGAAACCCTGCATGTTCTGGGCTGCCTAATTACAGACAAAGCCTGCAGGTGCATGGGCCGACCTCCCTCTATGATCACAGCCGTATTTTAAGCTTATCAGCCAAAGAAAAGTCAAGCTAATAATAGCTTCTGCTTTTAAATGAACCGCAGCCTACAACATGCAATGTACGCATGCCAGAGCTCAGTGTTTTGCTTTGAAACGGCATTACGGTGAACATAAACTGCTTCTTTCCTAGGACAGAAAATTATTAGGACAAATATTCTGGACAACACAGCCCCACAGCCCACCATATTATGTTGTTGACGCTGGTTATTAGCTCCAAGCAGCAGTTTTGGCTGTGCCCAGTTACTCAGCAAATAAAGATGCCGACTGGGCAGGAGCGGCCTGCCAGGGAAGTGATCCCAAGGAGTTTTTGTCGTCCCCTCTGAAGGCTCTCGTCAGTATGCAGGCCAAGTTTTCGAACTCTAACGGCCTTCATTCTCCACTCTCACTTTCACACATTTTCTTGGCATTTGTCAAGCAGTGGCTGCCGGGGCCACAGTCATGGCAGACTCGCAAGGGTGCATGCTAATAGGTGAAATGAATGAAGGCAAGCCGATTAGGCTGAAATTAATCTAACTGCAGACTAATTAATTCTAGTTAAAACATTTTTCAGGTGTTCTGAAAGTTTGGAGTTCAGTTCAAAGCCAAAGTTTCTGCCGAGGCTGTTTGGACAGGTAGAGATTTTGGAGTGACAACAAAACCTGACGCACATCAAAGAAGAATCATGCTTTTCTATGGATGATTCTTTAAATAACTATTTCTATAATATTTGTGCAATGTGAAAAATCTCTTTTTTGGCATGAAATGTGCAAATTTGAAGAACCTAATTTGCACAGCGTGAAGTTTTGATATGCTTAAGAATTTTTTAATGGATATATCTTTAAAGAAGCATCATGTAGATGGTTCTAAGAAAAAACCTTATTCACAAAAATGGTCCTATAAACGGCTCCAGGTTTTAAAGCGTTTAAGAATCTGCATTTCTTTTAGACTACTGTAGCTGTCCTGCGATTAGCTGTGCTGTAATTAGAACCACCTGGATGGTTACTGTGCTGCATATGGCTCCCAGTAACATGGCCACCAGCGGACCTCTTTTCTGCAGGTTAGCTGGCGCCTCGTTCCTCCTCCATGAACAGACGGCTCTTTGTCCAAGCTGAGAGACTTAGCAGGGACCAGCTTGATGAAAGTGATCTGTGGTAACCACATGTTAGCACTCTTTAAAACGCCCACACGCACCACCCCAACACTCCTAACTGACAGTTCTCTCAAGCTAACGCTCCATGCTAATGAAGAGTGACAGCTCCACAGGATTTGTCCTCGCTGGGTTTAATTTCCGACCACTTCTCCTGCTCGCAACAAATAGCTCATGATTCTCACGTCATCCCGAGCTCAAGAGGAAGAAGAGGTTCAGTCTGGTCAAGTGTTCGAAAGGCCTCCTCCTTTAGCGTAATGTTCAGAGCACTGAACTGTTGGGGGTTCACTTAAGGACAGTGGTGGATTTGCTTAGTGCTATATTAACTCAATGGATGATATTTTATCTCATTCCCATCTACCCATAAACTTCTTTCCATTATAATGCAACAGGCATTGGGATATTACTTCAGTGCTCTAATGTACTTGCTCATATGCCCACTTAGCAATTATCTTTTAGGAAACCATATTGACTTTCTGTAATAACAGGAGAATGGTGGGTGTGGTTGCATTTGTAGGGTGTTCTTTGCTTTCCAGACAATTCTGCTCAACGCTGGATTCAGATGGTGTAAAATTAAAGACAAGTTCATATTTCAGGTGGATCCACCACTAATCGCTGGGCTGTATTTGACTGACATAAAGAGGATTGAGCTGCTAGGCTTCTCTTGATGATGATAGTCACACTGGTAATCCCCACCAACAATATATGATGAATTATGGATCAGTTCAAAGGATATTTTGTTACGCTTACTTTGTGTTTGCCTATCCATACGCAGAAGAAAGCCCATGCTAAGCTGAAAGGAGTCGCTACATCAGTCGAATTGCATGAGGCTAACAACATTAGATAGCTTTTTAAATGAGAACCACCATCAGCCTTTTGTGTGTCCAGCCACATTTATGTGGGGCCATAAGTTCTGGAGACCAAAGCAAACCGCTGAGTTTGAATGCTTAAACAGCTTTTATTGGCAGCAGTTGAGGTCTTTGTTAAGAAAACGATCATTTATTTGCCCAGATCACCCTGGAGATTCTGTTTTCCAGATGTATTCACCACATACGCCACTGAATCTAAGTTGGTTACTTTGTCTCTCTGAAGATGCTTCTCTCAGCATTCTTCTCCTGTGGATTAACCAGCTCTTTTTTGGCAGCGGTACAAGTCTTTGATCACCCTGAAGGATTCGTTTCACAGGCCTATTTACCACATTTACCAAGACGATTGTTTTGTTCCTGAAGATGCTTCTCTCAGCATTCTTTAACAGTGGACTTCTTTTTAAGCTGAGACAATACTCTTGCGCAAACATAAAGGTCTAATATCCCACAAGAACCCATCTATGAAGTTTTTGTGTTTTTTTTGTCTTAAATTTAGACTTCCAGTCTTACTAACACAACAGGGGTTTCACAGTTCTCATTATCTGGACTGTGCCACTTACACCAAGGTCTATCTCTTTGCATGTTCTTACAAACTTTAACCTCAGTTAACACAAGGAAGCATGCAAACCAACCAGGTGTGGCCCTTAATTGCTGCTTTTATAACCAGTTGAGAGTGTGTTTGGAGCCCACAGAAGGACGAACACCTGTATTCCTTATATGTCTAGAGGCTGAACCCGAGGTGGATCATCTCTTCATCTCCAACGTCAAGTCGGATGGTTTTACGGTGGAATGGACAGCTCCAGAAGACACGTTTGACGAATTTGTTATCAAAATCATTGATTCTAATGGATTGGCCGAGTCAAAGGAGATGAGGGTATCTGGAGACCGGAGAACAGAAGTGGTCTCAGGTCTGGCTGAGGACACTGAGTACGAAATCGAGCTCTTTGGGATAATTGCAGGACGGAACATGCAGTCCATTTTGGGCGTTGCTCGAACAGGTATTTTGTACAAGTAATTTTCGCAAGCCGATGAAGGCAACATCTTGACCTATTTGGTAATTTACCTGCATCTCTTCAAAATTGTTTTAATGCTCCTCATTAGATGTTTAGTTGCTAGTAGACCGAACACTAACCTGCTCTTATGAGCAACGTGTGCTCAGCAACAGCTGTTGGGTGCTTCCAACTAAAGTGAGTCGTTTATCTGGAGCAAATCTGTGTGTCTTGTCTGTGTCCCTGTTATTTCTTTTGTTGGTCCAGAGTTACTTTAATGCAACGGTTCCTGACCACGGTCCTGGTGTTTCTAGTCTTGTTCTGCACTTTTTTCAGTTTTCCATTGTTTAGCAAAAACACTTATATATTCAGGTCTTGCTTGGGAAATTCTAATTGATACACTCAGCAATAAAATATATTTCCTACAAACATATACAGTGGGATTGAAAACACTAAGGAAAAACTTTCTATTATTTTTTCCTTTACAAGGTATTGTCTAACAGATAGTCATTAAACAAATCCTATAACTGTGTTTTTGGCAAATACTGATATACTGACTTTGATTTGATTGTTAAGAATTGCTCTGCTGGACTGAACCTAGAAGATATTCTATTTAGATTAAGATAGACAGAAGATTATGAAGTAGATAGTACCAAAATGATCAAAATTGCACAGGCTCGGTGTGGGATTCCACAGAGTTGCTCAGGACACGCAAATGTACTAAAATCTCTCCTTCACTTCCACTCCATTACCTCTCCCTTGTAGGGCTTTCTCTGTCTTTCATCCTTTGCTCCGTCTGATGTCTTTAACCAGCTGTCTAGTCAAGGGTCTTAGCCATTGGACGGAGCAAAATGCCCTGTGTTTGTCCTAAATGTGCGTCTGTCTCTGGTCGTCCTGCTCTGTCCAGGGGGTCTCTCTTTCCTCTTGAGTGTGACGCTGGCAT
The DNA here is from genome assembly GCA_037832545.1 of Rhabdalestes septentrionalis. Classification (NCBI taxonomy): domain Eukaryota; kingdom Metazoa; phylum Chordata; class Actinopteri; order Characiformes; family Alestidae; genus Rhabdalestes; species Rhabdalestes septentrionalis. The sequence continues at coordinate 3,589,780 of JBBMFX010000037.1, read as the reverse complement.
GTCTCACCATTGTGCTCTTGTAATGAGGCAAGTTAATCTCTCCGTATCTGTCACGCAAGATTCCTCGGCCCGGCGTTGACAAATGGCCGCGAGGCCTGCGTTCTTTGTTTGCGTCTTTCTCATCCGTGGCTCTTCGTGATATTAGCCTTTACACTCTTCTCTCCATTGTAGTCGGCTGTGATATTTAGAGTAGTGTCATGTTGTGTTGTCTCAGTAATAATATCTCACTTGTCTACATTTCTGAAATAGCCCATCCATATCTTGCAGTGACTGGGGACTGGTGCCCTTTACAGATCTCTGAAATGGCTTCAGATGCACTTGTGAAGTGCATATGCACCTAATTCTCGAATGCCTTGTTTTTCTCTGTTGTGTCGTCTCATTGCCTGCCATCTCCGGGAAGGTTTGGGAGCACCCAAGGGCATCCGCTTCTCTGAGGTCACCGACACGTCTGCCACCGTCCACTGGACCATACCCCGCGCTCGCGTGGACAGCTATCGGGTCGCCTACGTGCCTATTCAGGGCGGTAAGTGTTCATTATAAAAATACAGTTCAATTATCCACAGTAATACAATTTAAAACAACATTCAAGGTAAAATAAAAGGGGGCAGAAGGTATTTTCTCTTATCGTGTCTTGAAATATGCAGGTCTATGCAGAATTATATTCCATAACGTGTAAGTGCTTCTCCATCTGAGGGCTGGTGTGGAATGTTCTCAGGGGTGCAAGTAGCAGACGTGCAATTTCAGAGATGGCAAAAACAGTTTCTGTGCTCCTAATGTATCAGCAGCACATCCTCTGTAATACATCTTCTGCACACTACAAATGGCTCGATCTCTTTTTAATGTTGATTGAATATGACATATTACTTTGGACTATGGTTTGTATTTCTTTTGCTCGTTTATGACATGGTTGCTTTTGTAAGGTAATATGTATATTGCAGAGGTGATGGAAGTGTATGAATATTCTCGTACGAAAGGACATATGTTAAATTTGCACATACACTTAATGAATATTTGAAGAGAAATGAACAAATCTTCATGAGGTATAAATGATACTGATAGAACAATCTACAAAATGATAACTTTTTAGGAAAAAAACGTTCAGATCTGATTTCTCGCTAATGTAAAAAACATTTCTTCCATTCATCATTACTTTAGATACTTAATGTCATTTTCTTACATCCTCTACAGATCCTAGAAGAGTTATATTTTCAGAAATTTTGTCCATGGCTGACTTTCAGTAGATTAAACAGACAAAATTGCTATCCTCCCTTTTTTTCGTGTGGTTTACCCTTTATTGCAAATGTTGTCAATTTGATATATTAGATATAAAGACAGAACTCTTAATGCCGACTCCCACACAGTTACACGGTGTCCTTTCGGCATCGGATTGATGTGCACAGGTTTTCAGATCAGAGACGCACGCAAGAACATCCTCAGTTATGTGGGCCTGTTACTGAGTGCCATCTATCAAAGAAGTCTGTTTTGTCCATCAGCAGCTTCTGCCTCATTTTGCTACTGTATAATATTAAGGGAATTTCCTTAGAGAGTGATGCCCTCTGGTGGCCATTTGCATCAAGTGCACAGATCATCCACACTCCGTAATTCAACCTGTGCATCTCCCCCCACAGGCAGTCCAGTGACACTTACAGTGGATGGAGGAGAGTCCCACACAGTGTTGCCCAACTTGACCCCTGGAGTGACCTACCAGGTGACCGTAACGGCAGTGAAGGGCCTGGAAGAGAGCGAACCAGGCTCTGATAGAGTTACAACAGGTATACTTCCACTCATACAGCTTTTATTTCAAATGCATGCATACATTTATTAGGCCTACGATAAAAATTTTAAATTCAAGAGAAGGATAAAAGGGAAATAATCGGAGTCAGAAAACTTTTTTGCACAGAGACACAGAGACAAGTACAATATAAAACTGTCTAAATAAAACCAAATTTAAATATGCTATATACAGAAATGCTCGGAATAAATGCTATAGATAAATACCTTAATGTTAAGTGCATCTCCCCTCACAGGCAGTCCAGTGACACTTACAGTGGATGGAGGAGAGTCCCACACACTGTTGCCCAACTTGACCCCTATACATAAATACCTTAATGTTAAGTGCATTATTAATAATATTAATAATGCTGTAAAAGTACAGCATTGGTGGTCTACCATAGCCAGACGTCTAGTTTGGTTTGAATTTGCATGTACAGAAGGGCACTTATGGTGTAAAATGCCTATGGATATCAGCCATGTGGGACAATGAGCAACAAATACAAACCCCTGTAACTGTATGTGTGTGTGTGTGTGTGTGTGTGTGTGTGTGTGTGTGTGTGTGTGTGTTTCTTTTATCCAGCGCTGGACAAACCTCGGGGTCTGATGGCAGTTAACATCACAGACACAGAGGCCCTGCTGCTCTGGCAGCCCACCATCGCCACAGTGGACGGATATGTGATAACGTACAGTGCAGACACTGGTAACACTTCATTACAGTTCAAACCTACCTGGGCTTTGCCACGCTTTCTGAAACACAAAGACCACACCCCAGGCTAACAACACCTTTTAATAACACCTGGGCTCCTGGGGACTTCCACAGGTCCCCCCTCCCACCAACATATACACAAACATGCACCCTAGGACTATCTGAGGTAGATTCTGTTACATCAGTAGCTGTTTATGTTTCCTTTTTCACCGTCATGGTCACTCATTACCTCCAGCTCATTGGAAAATCAGAGAACAGAGGTAGGTTTTCTATTAATATAATTAATCTGGCTTCTCTAACCTTCATTCCATTGCCCTACATGAAGTCTATTAAGTAGTATTGTAATGGTTTAACGCTCCAATCCCTGTTCACTCATCTAAGTTCCCATCAGAATTATCGACCATACATGAATTTAAGGTACAAGCACACCGATAACTTCCAAACGATGAAAAAATGTGAACTGTGTTTTCATTGGCTGTTATTATAAACAGTCATATGCAAATAAGGAAAATCAGTTAATGCATTCTTCAAAGGAGACACCACCTTTTGTGAATTCTAAGTTGAAACTAAACTAATATATTAAGGTGACAGGGACTGTTAAAATCCTTTTGTTGATGAATATGTTTTTCTGCAGTGCCACCAGTGATGGAGAGAGTGTCTGGAAACACTGTGGAGTTTGAGATGAGCTCACTTATCCCTGCCACCGAGTACACCGTTAAAGTCTACGCAGTGAGGGATGCAGCCAAGAGTGCAGCCACTACCACGCAGTTCACTACTGGTAATACACATAGTCATCCCAATGGGCACACACACACACACACACACACACACACAAACACACACACACACACACACACACACACACACACACACACACACA
>JBBMFX010000037.1:3532001-3563691 GCA_037832545.1 Rhabdalestes septentrionalis | reverse complement strand
TCTCTCTCTCTCTCTCTCTCTCTCACACACTCTCTCTATCTCACTCTCTCTCTCTCTCTCTCTGTGTGTGTGTGTGTATGTGTGCGTGGTGTGTGTGGGGGGATGTTTGAATAGCCTGGAGTGGTTGCTGTATATAGCACAAATCTACTCCCATTTTAATCAGCCTCACTCCCAACCTAGGTGTGTATTGCAGCCTTGCCCCTTGCCTCAGGCCATCAGTGACTTGAATAAGTTTCTCTAAACCAACACACAGTGCTCAAGTTCTGCACTTTAATGAAAGCAAATATCCTGGGTACAATATTACTCATCTAGAAGGTGTTCCGTGTATTTTTCTATCTGAGTCAATGTAAGAAATTTCCAGCTTTTAAATGCCTTTATGTCTCGAAAGTAGAAAGCCAAAGTAAAAGCACCACGAGTAAACATTTATTAAAATGCCATTAATCAGAAAGGGGTGATATTTTCTATATGAACAAACTGCTTTTGTTACTCAGGCACAGAACAACATGCCACCCAATCGCGGGACCGTTTCTCAGAGTATTTTCTATGGTTCTGTTTTCTTTACATTTCAAATGTACATTGGAGTGGAAAAAATATAGTAAGAAATACATTAGTGAATGTCATCAACTAACTGTAAAAATAATTAAAGTAGATTTAAACATACTCAAGCAGGTCTGTTTTGAAGCATTGGTAATCTTGAAGGTTGGCTAGGGCAACATCAGCCAGGTCGGTATTTTGAAGCTCTACAAATAGCAATGCTAAATAAAGCATGGAGGCCTGTAAAAGGGTGCGTCATTAATATCCATATGTTAACTCTTCCATTCATGTCTATGAAACCACATCTCACTGTTCTCCTAACTCCACCACTTCCTGTACTTCCCCCAAAACTACTGATCGGATCATTACGCTGTTTCTAGGTTCAACCCAATTAACCTTCTCGCCGCCCGCAGAGCGCAGAAGACGTGGACAGGCAAATGCCAACAGGCTTGCCATTCATTTCCCCAGTTAGTCTGCAGGTGACAGCTGGAGGTCTGGGGAGACGCCCCGCTGGTATTGAGAGGCTTCATTTAGAAAACAGAGCAGTGAACACAGGCTTAACCAACCCCAAAGGTCACCAAGAATCAGAGAACCAATGGCCCAGTTGGGGCGCTTTATTACAGGCAATGAAAAGGGCACCTAATGTTCCTAATGAGACTAATAAAGCCTTAAATGTGTTGTTAGTACACAATGCACCACACATTTCCTCATTTGAAGCACCAGCCACCTGTTGGGACTGCTTGACCTCTCCCTACACCTTTTTGCATAATCAGATTTATATTCTAAATTATATAAATATTACTATATTTATGTGATTATTTTTATTTCTTTGAAAAATGAAGACTAGAGGTTAGCTACCCTTACTATATGCTTTCATCATACTTTATTCTGCTCTAGCAATATCTTAAATAGGGAATTTAATTTGACTGAACTGAGCTGAAATGATTTCTGGCTGCAGATCATTAAAATATTATTAAAACATTACGTTAAAAACATGTGTACAATTTCCAAAAAGATCATACATGAGCCTTTCAGATAAAAGAAATTAAATAGTAGTCATACAGTTTTTAACAAGTTATAAATCTGCAGTATTTGAAGCAACACCTTGCTTTTAAGCTGATTAAGGTGCCTTTTTTTCTGGTTAGGCAAACCTGAAATTTTTTAAGAAATTGAGCACAGTATGGCATCAATTATTCATTTTTTTAATTAAAATTCATAACATAAGCATCCAGGCCTTAGGTGGGTCACCAATGTGAATGATCATCTACCATGTTATCATCGCATTTCAAGTATCATCTCAGATTGCTTAAGACAATCTGATTGCAATGAACACGGGCGTCACCAGCCCAGAGGTCATCAAGGACCAGAGAGCTCACGGATAAGCATGGCTTCGAAACTGATGAGGCTCATATAGAAACTAATACAATCCTAATAATGTTTACTCCCTAGACACACATGGGTTCCCAAGGAACCTAGAGCTTGGTGCATGCACTGCTTTTAGATGCATATTCAAATAATGAATGCTAACATACTCTAGACAGAATTGCTCATATGCGCAAATGGGATACACTGATGACTACCAAGCAGTTTAAGGTGAAGGAATGGATCAGAGAAATAGAAGACCCTGCCAGCCCCCCAGCAGTGTGATGCTGAATCAAGCACTTTGTTAAGCATCTTCCAGCAGCTTCCTCTGCTGTTAAGGTGGTAGAGGCTTCCAAGAGAAGAACAGGTTTCGAGAAACCACAGGGCAGAAGAAGCTGTAGATCTTAACGTGATCACCTGCAAAATTTGTTTATAAAAGGTCTTGGGTATTGTGAGGGTTAGGGTTAGGTTTAGGGTTAGGATATTGTTAATAAAAGGTCTAGGGTTATTGTTAGGGTTAGGGTTAGGGTTAAGGGTTAGGGTATTGTTAATAAAAGGTCTAGGGTTATTGTTAGGATTAGGATTAGGTTTAGGGTATTGTTAATAAAAGGTCTAGGGTTATTGTTAGGGTTAGGGGGTAGGTTTAGGGTTAGGGTATTGTTAATAAAAGGTCTAGGGTTATTGTTAGCATTAGGATCTGGGTTAAGGGTTAGGATATTGTTAATAAAAGGTCTAGGGTTATTGTTAGGATTAGGATTAGGGTTAAGGGGTAGGGTATTGTTAATAAAAGGTCTAGGGTTATTGTTAGGGTTAGGGGTTAGGGTAAATGTTAATAAAAGGTACCTGATGTGTAAAAGGGCCTTTTGAGTTTGTGGGCTGCATGTCAAAATTATGTAGCGACATTGAACATTGTCACATTATGTGAACACACCACACAGTGTGAACTGTATCCTTTGCGTTTAATCCATTCGACCATTGAAGCAGTGGGCAGCCACTGATGGCGCCTGGGGAGGAGTGTGTGGGGAGCAGTACCTGGCTCAAGGATACCTAGGATGGGATTCAAAACCACACCCTTCTGATTGCAGGGGCAAAACCCTAACCACCAGCCCACCAACTGCCCTATTAAGGTAAAAGTACCCTTAATTAGAACATTCAGTAATGACTTCTGGAGTCCACAGCATCTCTCTCTCTCTCTCTCTCTCTCTCTCTCTCTCTCTCTCTCTCTCTCTCTTTGAGGTATAAGGAAGTCTTATGCTGACACTAAGCACTTGCATGTTTACAGGTAGCAACCCTGCTGTATTCTGACGTCCATGAACTCCTCGGATTCATTATTTTTAATGAAGTCAGAATTCCCAGGGGGCGGGCCAACATATTTAGACTCCAAATGCTGCAATGCCAATTAAATGTGCAAACATCAGGGGTATGTCAAGAGATTCGCATAGGTGGCCTTCGGGGAAGAGTTTGGCATGGCTGGTAAAATACGGAGAGAGATCAAGAGACAAAGGATGAGAAATTGTCCTAGATTGGTATGTACAGTGCAGAGGCTTGTCTTTTGTCTAATGACAGCATATTGCCATCTGTCCCAGCAGGCTTTAAGTCACGCTTTGTCCTTTTTTACGACTGGGAATTGGATCAACTGCAGTTTTCAACTACTCACACTTTATGAGCCTCTCTTCTGTTAGCACAATGTTCCTCAAGCCCTGATTTACAGTCTGGAATACTGCCATTGGCAATGGTGGGTGCATTCGATCAGTTGTCACCAGCAATAGTCCTGAAGATCTAAGTTCCTGAGACGTTCAGCTCCAGCCACAATCTGCTCCTGGGCAATTAACTCCTTTAGAAGTTCCTGATTGGCTGTAAACAGACTATAAAGGATGGAGCTACGCATGGAAAGAAGGTCCATATTTAGGAGACGTGTTGGTGACCATGATGTTAGATCATTACAATCATGCTGTCATTCACAGTTGGGCACAATATCAAGTCTTCTGTTGATTTTACCCAATGATTCTGAAAAGTAAAGAAAAAGTAAAGCAAAGATGCAATATTGTACGAGATTGTAACGGTGGCCTTTTAGGGTCACCGTTTCATTTTGTGTTCAGGGTTTTGTTTCTGTTTTTGACCAGTTTTCCTGTCTTTATTTTGAAGCCCTTTCTGTTCTGTTTTCTTCACGTGTCCTATTCCTGGTTCTGTTTACACTCATGATTTTCACCTGTAGCCTGTTTAGCCCTTTGTTCTGTTTTAGTATTTAAACCCCTCCTGTGTTCAGTTCTCTAGCTTGGTTTCGCCTCACATCCCTGACCCTGTCTGCATCCTTCTTTGTATTTTGTACTTGACGGCCCACGTGCCGGTTTACTTTCTTCAATAAAGTTACTTTTGAGTTTACCCAATGTTCTCCGGCTACCTGTCCCTATGTCTCCCTCCTGGTAGTTCGCGGTTGGGGGCTAATACCTCCAACCGTGACAGAGATCTACACTACCAGTTAGGACACATTTCTCATTCAACAATTTCCTTTGTTTTTATTATTGGCTCCATTGAAGATTAATACTCAAAACATTGCCTATTGCTCTGATTACAGCTTTGCACACTCTTGGAATGTTTTCGATCTGAAATGTGAGGAAGCAATGTGTTTTGGATCATCAGTTGTGATGGTCGGGTTGGTACACAGTTAGTGATCCTGTTCCACTACGGTTCTACTCCACATTATGGCAAGAACCACTTAACTAAGTAAAAAAAAAACAAGAGTCCAACCTCTTCTGGTTTGTTTAACTCTTTTTTTGTTAACTGCATAATTCCATGTGTTCCTTCTTCATTTGGTAGAAAATTAGAAAAGCAAAGGAAAAACATTGAATAAAATAGCGTGTCCAAAATATTAAGAAGGGCATGTTTCAAAACGTGACATGAGAGAGGACCACCGCGCTGCAGAGATAAGTGTTTTTTCACTTAAAATGCTGTGAATACAATATAACACTGTGACGGACACCGCCGCACACTGATGATGTTTTTAAGTTATCTGAATATCATTTAATTATAATTTAATTGGGTTAATCATATTTTTGAGTATTTGAATGTTTTGAGTCATTTGTGTAGGTGCAATATTGCATTTGATTGCAGTTGCCTAACCCTTTTCTTTTTTTTTGAGTCATTACTTTGTTGCTTTACTCCTGTTTGCTTTATGTTGAGTTGCTGTTGCTTACTTTTGTACGTAAATACATTCTTTAACTTTTTAAATCAGACTTCACTGGTTCTTTTGCTTGGTCTACCACAAACACACACACATGAACATAAACATTATAGCAGATACTGTTAAAATGCTCTTTTTTCCAGCAGGAAATGCTGAAATGCTTACAAAGCAAAAAGACAAATCTAAACTAAACCCACAAGCTTCTGAACCCAGGGGCAGCTCCCTGACCACCAGACCACCAGCTGCCCAGTATTGGCTCAATATTATTACTGGTTGATCCTCAAGGTTTAAGGTTTCATAGTGTTATTGTGTCATCTCTAAATAAATAGTTTTTATTATCTATATTCAACTACAGTGCAAATATTTTCTCTGCAGAGATTTGTGCATGCATTGTGTTTTTGAGAACAATCTTATCAATACTCATGAACTAAACGGAATAGTAAATGAATCTGATATTTCATGACATTTGCTGAAGAACAGTAACCAAAAATACCAACAGATTTAAGCTGTGTGCCATCATCTGACCAATCAACAACCATGGGATTAAAGGTGACCACCGCACACCTGTGCTGACAGGTTGGAGGTACTGTGTGGAATACCCACCGGACCACGCTCACGTTTATTACCCGGGTAGTGAAAGTGGCACGGGTGCGTGAGTGTGTGCTGAATATACGGAGCTGGCAGGTTATTGGAGATAAATAAGGAATGGAGATGCCTGAGATAAAGCACATCCAGCCCCAGGTAAATGTCATTCATATTTATCAGCTCCCTCATTATCTCTGCCAGGGCTGCAGCTAAGCTCAGGAAACATTCAGCAATGGAGTTCTCTGTGTTCAGTTTAAATCCACACTGTTATTTCAGTTTAGCGCACTTTATTATCACTTCAGGGGCTACATTTTTTAACTAAAATGATCTTTTCCTTCATTTTATTTTTTACCCTGAGATCCCTGGTGCTTGTGTGGTAACATTGATTTTTAACAGAGGAAGAAAATGTGGATCTGGGGCAGAGGTCAACCGTGAATGCGCCACACCGAACAGAAACAGCCATGTTCAGATCTTTCAGGTGCATCCTCTCTTTCCGGTTCATACAGTCACCACTTTTCTTTTTAGAGCCCCGTGTCTCTGGTAAGCCCATGCAGCTCCTTTGTCTGACATAACTGGGCATTTTAGAAATTGTGGTCTTATTCATTTTCAACCAAAATGGTAACTAAATATCATTTTTGACCTTTCTCAAAAATAATTATCTTTTTTAAACCAAAACTAAACAGCACATTTGGTCCCTTAGAGCCCAAGTTTTTTGTGTGTTTTATTAGATGTTTGTATGGTATCATTCACTTTCAAACAAAAAATGTTAACGAGTATCATTTGAACGAAATCATTCAACAGCAAACATTTTGTCATCAATGGCCCCAAATCCTGCACTCTTGTATTTATGTTTTACCCTGATGTTCTTGACATTTGGTGTTGTGTGTTTCATTTTTATTTGAGCTCTCTTTATCTGTTTTGTTTAAATGCCTCATTTAAAGAGCAGCCTAATGAGATATTTATGTATCAGATCAGTTCTGAAGATAATGGCCCTTTAACTAAACAGATTGGTGTGTCCAAGAGTGGTCAATATTTTTGGTGAAACAAACCACCCTTCATCCCGGGCTTGCGCTGGGAAACAAACTCAGTACCTCAGCATGCACCCTCGGCAGCTTGGATTTCTTGCCTTAAATATCTACTTCACCTCCATGTTCTGCTTTTGCTGCTTCACATTTTGACATTTCTTCTCTCTCCTGCTCATCCCTCAATCTCCTCCTAGTTAGTGTTATATCACTACAAAATATAAAAAATATTTTATTGTAAAACTCCCTGTCAGCCAGTTCACCTTGTCATACATAGAAGAAGTGAAGTTTCTCCTTCCCTTGCTTGCTGCACGACTCTTTTTAGACTTTTTAGACTTTTTAGATTTTAACAGGAGGTCTTGGTCTCCCCGCTGCCTTTGCATGTAATTTTTCCACATATGAAAAGGACTCCTGTAAGATCAATGATGTTAATGCTTTCATCTCCTACAGGAGTTAGCAAGTGGCTATGGGAGTAATAGGCGAAAAGCTAACTAGCTTCCAGTACCCTGCTTGGCTGGGTGGTGGTGGGGATCGCTAGCAAGCAGTCAAGCTAACAAGTTAATGCCCTTCCTTCTGTGCACTCATTGATGAATAACAAAATTTAAGAAATATTATTAATAAATAGCTACTAATACATAATATGTTAATCCTTTTGTTATGTATGAAGCTGCAATCTCACTTTTAAGGTCAGTGCTCTGTACATAAAATAGAATGAGGAGAAAAATGATTTCAAACTAGGTGATTGGCCACAGATTGGCCCCAACACAGAAGCCAGTCACTTGTTTCTCGGGTGGGACTTATTTACAATTAGAGTCCATCTAAACCTGGAAAATCCACAATTTCTGAGCAGATTTACATTTAAATGAGTGGGGACGCTAGTAAAACATGTTTCACTGAAATTTTCAGATTCACTACAGTTGGGGATGGCGCTGTTTCACGTTTTTGACCACAAGAGTAATGCTATTGAAGAGCTGAAATCAGGAGAGCAACCTTATTGTTATGAGCATTTTTATTTCACACCAATTAAAATGTGATAGATATGAAGATTTGTTTGCATTATTTTATCTCACCTGTAGTCTTAAAGAAGCCTCCTGTGGTGTCCAACTAAGTTACTTTGAACAGAACTGGGTTAAAACTGTTAGCAATATGACTCTCATTTTCAGAGAAAAATGCAAAGAAGAGACAGAAGACAGGAGTTGGTTTAAAACTAGGCAAGTTTTTACTGAAAAATCAGATTTAGAAACATATTCAATGCTCAGTGCTGTACCACTATTGGACAAGATAAAACATACATTTTGATTGTATAAGTACAGCTTTACAGCAAATTACCATTTTGAGTACAATTTCTGCAATAATTACCGAACTAATAAAGATATAGAAACCATGATTTAGCTCCTAGTTCTCTAAAGTATCAAAATTACCAGAGAAGTAAGTGAATTTGACAAACTACCTTCGATCAAATATTATTGTGTCAAACATATGGCGGACGTTACCTGACGAAAAAAGCCCACACAGCTCTAGTTCTCACCCCTAAGGACTCTACATATTGTGTTACATTCTGAGAATTAGCTTCAGTGCTACTGTAAATGGGCCTACATGGCTAATTCCACACACCAGGCTTTGCACAGTTTTAGAGAGACACTGCAGTTGCCAGCACAGCACTGTTACAAATCCTCCCAGAACCCCCACCCATCATTTTTCGCCATGAACAGACGGCCAGCAGCGTAATCACAACGGTGTCAATCAGTTGTGATTTAATCCAATCATCATCCTGGGATCATTCGCCGGGGTGTCAATTAGGAGAAGCGACGGGCTGAACTGGGAAAGGCCTCGCCGTCCGGAGCCATGGCGCAATGCTTCATTTTCAGCTCTGAAACATGTGAAGCCTTTACGATGTCACTTTCTTTTCCGAGTGAGTCTTTCTGAGATTTCCTTTTTCTTCTCGCTCCAGCAGGCATCGTATTACTTCAGCTCCATTTCAACATGATACATTTTTTGTAACCTTATTTCAGTCCAGTAAACCCAAGCCTTAATGACTATTTGATATGCCTCCTTAATTACATATCAATCGATGCAGCCATGCTCCGCCCACAAATGCGTTCTTTAATAGCCACTGACAAAAACTGCAGTCAGGTGTTTTGCAGTACGTTGGCAAAGATTTCCAGCGTTAAAACACTGGCAAGCTACATTTTGGCAAGTCCAAGAATATGTCTCTGCCTCATTCTCACCCTCTCTTTCTCTCTCTGGGTGAGTAGGATGGCCCTCCCCTTTCCCCCAACTCTTAGCATGGTGCTAGCCAGTGTGTGTCTAAGATAAGACTGATACTTAGTGTTCTCCTCCAAGCATGTTGAGCTGTCTATCAACAATTTGAAAAGGTGAAGGGGAGCTTCACTTTACTGGGTATTTGGGTGGTTGGAATTGGACATGAAAAAAAAAATTCTAACTTGTAACTTATTTCAAATATACTTGGCTCCTATAGATGGTCTAAAAGTTGGGGAAATGCATTATTTTAAAATATTTATTGCATAAATATTTTATTAACACATTATTTTTGAGTGTGATGACATTTACTTGACATGCATGTGAATATTCATATTATTATAGAATAAGCTTATTTTTAAGTTTCTTGCCAGTTTTACTTGTTTTAAGGCATTTTATCAGTAAAAGTATCTTTTTTTGACAGGTAAAATGGCTTTTTTCCTCTACATTGCTTAAAACGAGAAAAACATCTACAAATGAGTGGATATACACATACGCTGATAAATTTTTTATAATTTTATACTGTGTATTAATCTTAGACATACTATGTTTACAGTGTATTCACTCATAGATATACAGATATTTTTTAAACACTTGAATTAATTTAATGTTAACACTGGCAAATTTGACATTCCAACCTGAATAGTTTTTGATACGGAACACCATTATAGTCCAACCCATTGGTGTAACACTGTAACTGTAAAACCAATGACAACCACATTCTACAATTTCTCATTATGTTGAATCTCTAAAGCTTTTTAAACCTGGCAACAGATGCTATAATGAATGCGTTTGTGGGCAGAGCGCATCTAAAAATGACAGTGAATGCTAATGTCAAACATTACAACCATATTCCTAAACTGGTCCTATATCAACACACGGTGTAAATCTACAGTAATATTCCCCTATTAGAGTTACCAGCTGAAAGCAATGAGAAGTTCAGCATTATGGTCCTTAAGCCAGGAATCTTACATTTGCTCCTCTCTCATACTATTGCAAAGCCGGTGTTAAAAATACAGCTGAAACCATTAACAGCATCCTCAGGCACTGAGGACTGTTCTGGTACTGATACAGTTAATGTCACAATGTCTATTGCTACAAAAGATAGCCATGGAATATAAGACGTCCAAGAAGAAATGGGTGCCGGAAGAGACATGCAGGTTTCAAATGGACTTTTCCAACAGTCCCGTCTGAAAGCTGAGGAGAAGATGAAAGAGGTGCGAAAACAAAAAGCTCCAGTCATTTCTGATCCATTTCATCTCCTTGGGTTTGCTTATATAGTGACACCGGCTCTCAGACACAGACACCACACAAATCACATGACAGGACCATGGATGTGTACATATGATATCACTATAATCTATTATGTTAATAATTTTGCATGGTATCGGCTTTATAGTTTATAAATGAAAAAAAAACTTGATGTTGCTCCTTATGCAACCGCTGCACTCCTTCATGTTTACATATTTAAATTGTGTTTACAATATTGGACATTTAAGATTGTGACCTACAATGACCAATCAAAGAGCTGCACTAGAAAGCTTCATTAGTATTAGAATTTATACTAATCATTTGTCATATTTAATAAAGTGTTCATTGTTTGGACAAAATATGTGATTCAAACATGAAAAAGCGACAATTGTATTCAGTGTATAACTGAACTGAGTTGAGAGGAAGATTTACATCCAATTTCAATTTATTTCCAATTTACATCTCCTATATTATCCCATCCCTGGTCCTTGAGGTGCACATGTGAGTGTATTCCCTGCTTTAACACACCCACAGCAGCTCAGTGAGTGTTCTTAATGAGAGATGTAGTTGGATCAGGCGCTGGGAGAAGTGAAAACACTTAAATGCTGACTGAATTGAGGTGAAGCCCATCCCAGAACTTGGTGCCCATCCAGATGGCTTCACACCCCTTGCTGAGATCTTAGGCCTCTAGTTCAGTGAGCTTGCGGTCTCCAGTAGCAGCCACACACTGATACGAGCTCATTAAGGTCAATTCTGTTGTTCCTACTCAAACATCCTTGGTTTCCTGACAAATTGGTATAGCAGGGAGTAAAAAGTGGTGCTGAAACACTGAAGAGTATTGTTCATGAATAAATGAGGCAATAGGCAAGCGACAGGGCCATAATGTATGAAATCACATGCAATACAACAGATTCTACAGTAGTTATACAGTAGATTCCATCCAGCCCCTTCGTGTATTCCTCCAAATGAATGATAAATGAAGCAAAGCAGGCTCTAAACCCACCATAACACAGCAAACACACAGAGGAGTATTAATATTTCAGTTCGGGTGTAGGTGTGTGTGTGCAAGGGGGGGAGTGTATGTGCCAGTGTGTGTTGTTTCCACACATAGACACACATCGATTAAACAAACAGATCTCAGGGCTTTACCCTGTTACATCTCTATGGCCATCACACATATTCAGTGAAAATTGGTGGCCATTTTTCAGCTCTGCCTGAATACTCTGGAAAGCTTAATGTAAGGGTGGGATGACATCATAATACTTGATATGTTCACAAAACACAATATGTATCACAATATTTAGCTTTGCAAAAGCAGGCATATATGAAAGGTGTGTACTTTGCGTACAAAAAAAATCAACAAAGCACACTGCGATGAAAAAGATGTAGCAGCAAAATGGAGGCGCCACATTAAAAAAATACTATGAGGACATTGACTATTATTATTATTATCATTATTATTATTATTATTATTATTATTATCAATTCAATGTTTGAGGAAAATAAACGGGAGAAAAATGTAATGAGGTAAAAATAACTTCATAAAAAAGTGGACCGGCACGCAATCAGCTACTTGTTGCTGTGCAGTGTCTACAGACTGATTGTTGCTGTTTACAGCCCCTCTACCATTGGTCTGAATCTGTCTATATTCAGTTGTTCAGGCGATATTCAGGCGATATCCTTGGATAGCAATAACTTCATGAGGTTGTCATATTGCCCGCCCCTAGCCTGATGTAAAAAATGACCGCCTATTTTGTAAAGAACAAGGCTGAAAGGGCTTGCGTCCAAAGAGTTATCACAGTACCATTTGGTGATGACGTAAAGTAACTATTGCAAAAAACAATTGCAATTTGACCTAATCTAAATATGAAAAAAGCATCTTTTCTCTACACTACAGAGATGCAACTTTACGAGATAGCAAATATATCCTAGCTCAGCACGTTTCTGGATGTATAAATGTATGTCATAGTGATAAAGTTCCAGGAAGCTGAGGAAGCTCTGGTCAATTTAGTTCTAATCAATAAACAGCAATGATCACTAAAATGCAAAGGTATGAAAAAATATGCTTTTAGGTATTATAGAGCTGGCAGAGAACATCTGCCCAGCAAATTCAGACTACACAAGCATCCGTGTTAGACACCAGAATGTCTAAGCTATGAAATCCTAACTTCTAAATCTATGGAAATCTAGCACGCACACAGAAACAGGTTAACTTGGTCTGACCTCTTGCTCAGGCGACTCAATCATGCTAACTCTCTTCGACTTACTGCTGACTACCTGTCTGGCGCTCTCACTCTATCTCTCTGAGTGCAGAAGGAGGTCAGTGAAGCTTATGAAACCTGAGATATCCCTCCCCCCCACAAACAGTTGAGAAAGAAAAAAAAAACAACCTCAAATAACGGAATATGTGCAATAATCCATGTTCCGAAGTAGCAAAGATAACTCTGAAGTATACGTGGACTAGAGTACTCTATATATTAATGTGGGACATATATAAAGATGATATGTGTTCTTTCAAATGTAAGTATTCTAAATATTGAATTTCCACAGAAGACTTGAAAAGACCCAAAATAGTCCCTGCTAGTTCACCACAAACACAGCTACTCCATAGAAAAAATTGTTCCGCTCTTAGGATGTCCCATCAAAAATCCATTCCTATTAGAAATCAAGGTCTGACATAAAAGCGTCCCGTCTCTTCTCTGCGACAGAAAAACTGCGACTTTTGAACGCCTGGGCCCAGTGACAGCTCAAAACGGACGGGGTACGCAAACAGCACCTTACAGCCATGGCCGAGTCCTCCTGCCTTCATCTGCATCTGGAGGATTCAACCAGCCACGCAGCCGCGGTCATCTTCATCCATCCTTCATCACCAACATCTTTCTCCCTCTACTCTAGCTCAGAGCATGTGGGCCAGGGCTCTAGAGGGGAACGTGGCCATGGTGGGCTCTAAATGGAGCTACACGCCTCTCTCGGGTTGTCTAAAGGAAGGGACGCCGGGTCACAAAAGGTCGTCGTAATCCAGCAGTTTGGAGTGCTGACGGCTCTTCCACAGGCGGAACAGGCGAAAGTCAAAGTATATCTCGATCATCTCCTTCCCTGCACAAAGACAAGGAGCAAAGTTTCAAACAAGAAGTTGGTCAGTTTTCTTTATCCCTCACCACATATTAGTTTAATCTGATTTCCAAAAATAAAAACAGACCCATCACAGAACAAAACCACTGTGTCCCAATACTTTTGTCCACATAGTGTATTTTTAGACTTTCTAAGTAGATGTGGCCAAACCTTTGACTGCGCTCTAAAAAAGTAAAGCCTCCTAGATGGCATGAATTGAAATGTAATCAGGCTTCGGTGCAGCTTTGTTCATTTCTGTGTTGGTTTAAATACAGTTCTCCATTTAAAACGCAGCTAATTATCTTTGCTAGCAAGAGAACCAATCATGCTGTGTGGGAGTCCATGAGGGACACAGTGAAAGAAAGAGAAAGAGAGTGAGAAAGGGAGGGGAACAAAGAGAGGAAAGAAGGAGGGAGAGGAAAATGAGTGAACTCTCCTGGGTCCGATATAGAGACAGAGGCTGTGGGGGAGATAATGAGTTTTTAATTGAAGAGTAATTACCAAGAAATCAATAGTTGTGGCGGAGGAGAGCAGTGCACGGTCCAGGCATATTTGCATGTGCACACCGTCCGGGGTGTGTCATACAGGTGTGTGTTCAAGTGTGTTTCTGCTTGTCTGCTGCTGTCTGATGGATGAGCGTCATTTACAGCTGCGCTCCGCAGCTGAGGGGAGATGTGCTGCTAAACAGGCTGCATGACTGAGCACCACCGCACGTTTTTATGAGAGCATAATCTAACTTTGTGCATGTGTGTGTGTGTGTGTGTGTGCTCACCCTGTGCAGAGAGCTCCAGTGGACTCTTAAACTCAACAGCATAGGGTCTCATCAGCCGCTTGAGATTCTGAAATAGCTGAAAGCAAAAAAAATTGCTTTTTTACTTATTTTCCAATTCTGTCCCTTGCAAATCAACACACACTGCAGATGAAAAGGAACAGACGCTCTGTGAAAATGTTCTACTCTGCATTTTAGAGCGTGATGTGATGCATCTGAAGAAAGCAGGGATTCAGCTGATTTTGGCATGCAATTATAATTAGCTTCATATATTTTAGCATAATACATAACAATATTCAGCAAAGTACACACTCCTTTTTCTGTTCCTGTAATAAACCAGAAAGGTGCACTCATCGTCAGCATATCAGGCTTGAGTCGTACTTAAGTTGCTTTGTCAAGTGTCTCTCAAAATGACTCTAGTTGTCCTTAAAATGGCTTTAATTGTCCTTAATTTTGTCAGAACCGCCCTTAAGTGACTCATAACTCAACTCAGAGCTGCCTTTAATTGGCTCGCAACGCAGTCTTGCACTTAAGCAAATGGGATTTCCCAGCTGAACTCTGCCTTACAATTTACTGGCTTGCAATTTGGCTTGTCGTGCCCTTAAGTGACCCATAAACGAAAGTGAATCCACTCACACAACAGAACCTAAAAATGTGACATTGCTCTTCAGAGATACTAGACTCTGCTTGCGCTCAAATCTACTACAAGATACCATCCATCACAGGTGCTGGCTACAGACCAGGCAAACTTATGACAGACAGATAGGAAAGAAAACCTCATTCAACTATTCAGATGCAGGATTGAATTAGGCCCTCTTTCACTGCCATGTGGCAAAATGTCTTTTGGAGACCAATGAGACTCGTCTGGAGACTGACTTCGAAAGTCTTGTTCATCAAGGCCCTCTCTTGTTATTTATTCCCATAAAGATTGCCTTTCCTTTCCATCTGGGTCGACCTGAGGAGGACGGGTTCCCCTTGGGAGTCTTGGTTCCTCCCAAGGTTCCTTCCTTTATTTTTCCTCGCCTCCGTCATCTTTGGCTTACTCACTAGGGGCTCGGACCTGGACATTGTAATGACGCTTAGTGACAACCTAATTGTAAAACGCACTATTTAAATAAAATTCAAGATAGTGTGTCCAAGGCATCAGTGACTCAAGATTCCACTCAGAGTTTGACATCACAGACAATCCCCCCCTTCCACAGGCTCAGGACCCGACTCAAATTTGCATGAAGTGACTCATGACGTTCATACATTCTTCCATTCCCTGAAGAAAGTGCATTGTTGAGAGGTCCGAGACCCCTATGGAGTCCTGATTTCGAAAAAGAAAGGCATTTTCTCATGCTCACTTGCCTTCAGGGAACCCCTGCTGCCACTTCTCTGATTTTCAAAAGGACAGGAGGAAGCGTCACTCAGACCCTCGAAAGTGAGTCCACGAAACGGTAGACTTCCGACAGTGCTATGTCCTATGGCATACTGTACATTACGATTTACAGTTTAAGAGCTGTTTTTTATGGCTTTTTGTGCATGGCAGTGGCAAAAGATTTCAGTCTTTGAAGAGATCTGAAGAAAATGGTCCTGCATAGTTTGTCTGTTTTTGGTTTAAATAAGCTACTTAACACACAAATCGCTCAACAACAACTTGCCACTCGTCTGGCTTTGCCTTTTTCATTTTTGAATGTATTGTGCCCCAGACTTCCTTCAGCGAGCCACTGTTAGCTTTAAGTCTGCATGCTGCAGACACACAGCTCAGGAGCGTGGAGGGGAAATCGTGAGAAAAAGAAATGGAAATAGCGGCTATCTCCCACTGTCCATGGAAACGAGCAATTCCGAACTCGTACCAGCTGAACTTTTCCTCAGACAGTATTAGGTGGAATCTGCAGGAGCTGAGAATGTGATGCTTGTCGCTGCTGTTGCGAGCCTGAGGGAAAGCGGAGGCGGTGTGTATGTGTGCGCGTGAGCCAGAGCTAAATTAGAAGGAACAGCCGAGTGTTAAGCTGCTTGTTTTGATAAGGATTATGGGTGACCTTTGCCAGAAGGGGGTCTGTTGCAGTGTCGATGAGAGACCCTCGGTGGAAAAGGCTGGACAGAACACTGCAAAAGTCCTCCATACTACTGTACACTCTTTTCAGCCTCAAAACAATCTCTTTTACACACTCGCATTCTCTACTTACTTTTCATCACTCTTTCCCCACTGTCCCCTTTTCTTTTCTCTCCAAGACCCCCAGCCTCTTGCATATCATACACAGGTGTTTCTGTATTAATAGAGGTTTTGGCCATAGTAAGTTCTACATCAGAGGTTTCCAACACGTCGCTCGCGAGCTACCAGTAGCTCGCACCCCCTCTCCAAGTAGCCCACCGAAGGGTTAACGAATCTACATACATTTCAAAACGTGACCAGTCAAATTTTATAAGGGGGCGTTCACATATCGTGCCTAAAAACGCATGGGAAACGCGAGGAACGTCGCTTTCTCCTTCTTTCTAAAAGCTCTCGGGCGTTTGCGCTCCGGAAGTGTCTGTCGTTGCTAAGCAACCATCAGCCACGCTCTCCTTTAATTTCAGCCATGGATTTCCACCAACTAAAAACACTTGCTGTGACTCTGCTACATTATTTATTTACGCAGAAAAGAAAAAAACACTGTAGTGTCTGGGTGCACCCTATTCTTCAAAAATGAAAAAAAAAACAAGGGGAATTTCACCAGCTGATCCAGGAGCTCCACCTGGACAACGGGAGGTTCAAAGCCTGTTTCAGACTTAACAAGGACCAGTTGGATTATATTTTAGGAAAAATTGGCACAAGCATCAATAAACAGAGCTTCTTCTGTGAAAGTCAGTGTAACGGAAAAGGCAAGGAAGCTAATTGGTTGAATCTTGTCACATGACCCACGGTGCGCTTGCAGCATTCTGAAAAGTTTAGATGTTTTCAACTCGATGCGAAGCGGACGAGCCTGAAATAAATGGGCGCGTTGCACCACGTGCGCATCGCGACCACGTCCTTTCCGTTATTAGCGCGGCTGCCACGTGTCTACATTTGAAATAATGGACTTGAACGCGCAAAACACGCGATATGTGAACGCGGAAAACCAACTTGCATGTATAGCCAACCATATCTGCCCCCTTCTTACACCAAATCATTATTTGCCCATTAGTTGTCAATAAAACAGTCAAGGTTGATGAGTCAAAAAGTGATGATTCAGATTCAGATTCGGATTCAGATTCATATTCAGATGATGGGAGATGGTCAGGAACCATGACCGTGGCAGGTCACCATACAAATTAGAGGCTGAAAACTTATTTTCACGATACAAAAATGAGTAGCTCTCTACCATTTTCATTTTGTAAAAGTAGCTCTCATAGGTAAAAAGGTTGGAGACACCTGTTCTATACGCAATAGGATCCCTAAAAGCATTAACATAGTTTCAGCATGGACCACCATACTATGGTTTGTATGCTTACTTCTCAAGAGCCAAGCTATACTTAGAACAAATAGCCACCCATAGCTAATGTTATCTTGGTCTTATCTAGTCTCATGATATTTGTAACTGACTTGCACAGACACACAGCTATGATAGTAAAAGTTATATGTTTGAATTCATTATGGTACTATGTTAGTAATGGTCTATACATAGGGCCACATTGTGGACCTTTTCAATATTTTACCTCATAGTTTGATTTCGTAAATATTGTTAAATGCTATTCAGGTACAACGTCCTGATTTCACAAAGTTCTGTGTAAAGTAAAGCTTCCCCATCACTACAGCATGCAGTATGAAATTCTTTCTCAGCATATAACCCTAACCCTAACCCATTCACCAAGTGAAGCAGTGGGCTGCCACAAATGAGGGGAGCAGTGGTTGGAGACCTTACTCAGCAGATGATATTCGAACCCCCAACCTCCTGATAGCAGGGGAAACTCCCTAATCAGCTGCACAACATTAGTTCTACTCCACATTGGTTTGGCTCAAATTAAGACATGTTCTCAAACATATTTTTCAATGCATTCCCTTTGACAAAAATCTCAACCCCCTAGAATGTAAATGTAATTAGAAGTCGTGCCCCACTTTACTCTGACACACCCAGAGCTCTAGTTCTCATTACTAAGAGGGGTTTCCACAAAATTCGGTAAATGACTGTCAGAAAGGAGAGGCTGTGTTACTGATCCAGATTTGAATTTTGATGCAAAATGTAAAAATTCAACCTAACACTTCATTGGAGGCCAGCATTTGTGAGGGCTCATGGCATCATGACAGAAACAAACTAAAACATTTATAATGGCTTAATTTTGACAAGCATCATAAAGACTGCTTAAAAAATAGCTTTGATCTGAAAATTATGACAGCTGATGCTTGCTGGAATACGTTTTTATAATAAGCACAACTTTATAATAAGCACAATATTTTCTGATTGAACATGCACAATGCTGAATTTAAAAAGAGGGATATTTCTATGTCACTCCACTGTCAGTGTGGGTCACTCTGTAGTGCTAGACTGAGTCAGAGGGAGGAGAACATATGCGATAGTGTGGTTTTAAAATGAAACAGGAATAACAAAATATCTACAAATGTTTGCCAAATATGACATGCCACTTACAAAAAAATGAACAGTAAATATGCTGCATTTGGGTCCAAAACTTACTTTCAAGGAAACTGGAGTATTGTCCAGGAAAACTGCACTTTTTTTCTGCAAAGGGCATCACTACTGCAGCACGAAGCAGCCCTTCAAATATATAAACAAAATGCTAATGGCCAGTGCTCAGAGTGTTCAAGTGACCAAACGCGTTTGGTCAGACTGTAGTAGCGTTTATTCATGGCCAAACTGGTTGCCATAGTAACATGTGTGAGTACGCTGACTAGGAAGGGCCAAGCAAACACACATAAACTCATTTTTGAATGAGCAGAGTGTGCCACAAAGGCTGCTTTAGTTAATACCGCCGTCATTTCACTTCTAAAACTACATTGTGCAGTGTAAAAGTATGATTCCCAACAAAAGAAAATTATCTGTCCATGTTTGAGCTGCAATAAGTGATGCAGCTTATCAAACATTCTGATTTCAAGAAACAAATGATGAAATCCAGCATCACTGGTCATGATTCTAGTGGGAAATTACACCAAAATGTAACCTGGAACCAACTGGAAATATGTCAGATTGCCTATCAGACTGCAGAGAATCTGTCCTGCTCAAGTCCTAATTACTCACATCTGCAAACTAAACTAAATCTGCGAAATGTAATCTTGAGTTCACAGGTATACATTCCTTAACAGCTGTTAATAAAAGATCTCTGGCTTCCCATGATGTTGTAATTAGCAGATGAATATAGATAATACCCTGTAAATTTA
This sequence comes from Rhabdalestes septentrionalis, assembly GCA_037832545.1. Classification (NCBI taxonomy): domain Eukaryota; kingdom Metazoa; phylum Chordata; class Actinopteri; order Characiformes; family Alestidae; genus Rhabdalestes; species Rhabdalestes septentrionalis. Next base: position 3,544,285 of record JBBMFX010000037.1, on the reverse strand, counting down.
AGCAGTTAACATCATCGGGACTCCAGTTCACCAACTATTCCTGGGGCCTGCAAGCTCTGGGGTCCCTTACCCAAGTTTCCTCAACAGGTCTGACTGCTTTAGACTGCCCAAGTGCTCCTCCCCCAGCCAAGGGCAGCTGCTGTTCAAAAGTTCTAGACAAGATTGTTGTTTCTGTTGCCAGGGGCATATCAAGCTTTCCAAAAGTGGGGGGATGGGGAAGATCCCATTTTAGCAAAAGTGGGAGTGTTGAACCCCCCCACCTCAATCTGTGTGCTAAGACCCTGTCTGTTGCTGTGGTCTAGAGACTCTTTGAATTATTCCTCACATAGTCTCCAGCAAAAACTACCTCTAATCACACTTTACTCTACCAACTCTTTTTGCCATAGATGTTCAGTCAAGCAGTGAGTAAATTGGTAACAAACTTCTATTGTTATTTATCTCCATAGAGACTCCCTTTTGAGTCTTGTTTCCATCTGAGGTTTCTTCCTCCATCTTTAGAGAGTTTTTCCTCATCTCTGTTGCCCTTGGCTTGCTCTCCAGGGGTTCAGACCTGGATTATGTAAAGCAGCTTTGTGACAACATTGTAAAAAGCACTATATAAATAAAATGTAATTGAATTGAAAGAAGAGGCCAGATTACAGTGCCAACACACCCTTTTATAATAACAGCAAAATGTTACTACTCGAGCAGAGGTCACCCAGCCTCCTCTTGGTGATCTACTTTCCTGCTCATTAGCTTCAACCTGCATCTCGCCTGCTGTGCCCTCCTCCCTCTGGCCCATCTGGGGCTTCTGAAGAACTTCATTAGCCAAAGCAGTTGTTTTAGATTGTGGCAGGAACTGAATTTCTCTGGAGGGTGGATCTCCAGCACCAAGGTTTGTGACACTTGTATTAATGTGGTGGATGTCACTTGTGTCAATCATTTCAGGAAAACAGATGCAGATTTGCTCAGGTAGCTGTTGGAATGTCATTAAATGTAGATTAATGTCAGAACCCCCACAGTCTTTCAGAGCAGAACTCATTTACATATAGCCTCAAAGGCACAGTAACAAAAACACACAGGCTAAATCTGAGCAATAAAGAGAGTCTGGAAAACAGTCAGGTGAAATATGACTGTTTACGGTACATAAAAACCCAGCATTGTCTTCGATGGCCTTGAAGAGAAAACTAAACTCAAGATGTGGGATATGACCCTTAACAGCACTGAGCTGTAATGAAAAATCTAAATCTTAGGATATGGCACAATGTGAGGCCTACAGTCTGTACATTTCCATTATTCAAGTCAAATCAAATAGTTCAGGGGCTGCTAGTGGCCCACTGAGATTTAGAACATTCTTCAAGGTGATGGCCAGTGACCCCCTGTAGGATGTGTAGAGGGTAGGTCATTTAACCCTTAGAACTCTGAATTCAACAAATAAAAACAGTCTAAAACTGGTGTATGTTCTCCTATAGCCTCGCTGTTTGCTGCTCTTTTGCTGGGTCGCTCTCCACAACCCCTCCCTTATCATTTTTTCCCACCCAATTGTGGGCGGAGACTATCCTGAATGTTCTCCTGGATTTAAATAAAACACAGATGGGCATGTTTCTTCTTTATGGCATTTGCATGTGAAGACATTTTTAACACTTTAATAATATTTTTATTATTATTGATTTACAATAATTATCTACAAAATACAAATTACATTAACTTTGGATCTACATGACATAAGGGCACCAAACAAATCTCAGCATGACGTCTGACACCTCAAGCATCAACACAAACCAAGGGAACTTCCATTTAAGGAGTCTGGTTGTCTGACAACCATTTTTTTGTGCTGCCGGCATGGATTGTTTGAACGTATCCATGCTGCTCATATTCTAAGGGTGCTCTTTTCCAGAATGGTGGCTATTTTTGTCTGACTTCTTCTCTTACTCAAACATCGTGAGCCATAGCGAGCCCAACTAAAAAACCCACCACCACACACAGGGCAGAGGGGTCATGGCACACCACAGGGCAGCAGCCAAAGCTGCACAATCTTCCTCATTTATGCACAATCTAGACAATAATAGCTACGAAAACGACAGCAACCACCAGGATCTTAAACAACAAAATTTCTCAGTGACAACAATGGTTTGTCGAAGCAATATCACCCACAACAGCACCCACAAGTATAGAAAGTCAGTGTTTGGACTGTCATTGTGATCAATGTGCTGAGTAAGAGAAGCCCTCCCTAAAGAAGCATAATGTGTACACAAGCTTTTGTTAAAGCTTTATTGTGTTTGCAGTAAAAAAAAACAACAAAAAAGAAAAACCAGAAGACATATGGCTACCCACTGCTATCTTGGCACAGCTCTCAATAACAAGCTCGAGACTGTATTGTTCCAGTGTAGCTTTCATCTGACGTAAGCAGGCAGACTGGAGAACAAAGACATGGAGCTTAGCATAGAGCTCTGATGCACACCTGACTGAAGCAGAGCACATATTTATAGAAGGATTACTACATCTACTACATCTCCCAGTTCTCCTCCTCTCTCTCCTGAGCCAGAGAGGGGGGTAATGCAGATGGTAGGGAGCAGGTAGAGGGGAAAAATTGTTAAACGCAGCGAAAACAAGCAGCGGTCACATTTCTTTCCTCTTCTTAAACTGTTCTTTCTTGCTAGGCAAGTGAGCCGAGTGCAGATGATTCAGGAAAAATGTTTTAAGTGCAGATGGACACGACTGAGTGAGGTAATGCCATGCACATGCAAGGCTGTATGTGCGTGTTTGTGCCTGTTATGATGTGAGAACAGCTGTTTTAAAGTGCTCTGGTCGGGCTTCAGAATACAGAATTACATTCTGTTTGACTGAATAGGAAAGTACTCTGCTATGCCAATGCAGAGCCACACTGAAAGCCTGTTTGGTTTGGAATGGTTTCCAAAAAAGTTTTATAAATAAAATAAAATATGCATATTTTCCACCTTACATACAAATGATCAGACACTCTACCATTAATGGTAAACTTACTGGGACAACTAGCAGTGTGCATGCATACATTTTCTCAAATGTCTTATATCATGCAGATTTTTATGTTTATTTCTATACAAATCATTGAAATACATGAATAAAATTCAGGATTTACAATGTCTACATTGCTATTTAGCCATTAAACCTATTTTGCCCATCTTTAGACAGCAAAAAAAAGACGTTGAAGTTAAGAAAAACAGATCAGACACTATATTAAAAGTATCTCACTAATATTGTGTAGGTGCCTCAAGCTGACAAGATAGCTGACCCATATTGGTGTCGACTCCACAGGACCTCCGATGGTATTTGGAACCAAAATGTTAGCAGCAGACACCTGAAGTCCTGTAAATAGCAAGATGAGCTATCCATGGATCAAATTGTTTTGTCCAGCACAATCCACAGATGGTTGATTACACTGAGATATCAAGTCAACACCCTGAATACTTTGTCTTGTTTCACAATCCAAACTACTACAGTGCAGCAGATTGCATCCTGCCGAAAGAGGCCAGGTGGCATGAAGAAGCTTACTTGGTCTAAAACCTTTAGAGTGGTGTCATCCATCACCTTGTCACTGGTTCTGAGTTGTTCATTTTTGGAACAGATTTGGTAGGTCCTGGCCACTGCATACCAACTAAGCCCCACAAGACCTGCTGATGCTCTGAAACTATCCATCACAATTTGGCCTTTCTCAATGTAAATCCTCTAATTGAACCACATTTCCTGCTTCCAACACAAGAACTGACTGTTCTCTTGGTGCCTAATAAATCCCACCAGTTGACAGATGCCATTGTAACAAGATAATCAGTGTTATTCACTTCACATGCCAGATGTTTTAATATTCTAACCAGTTGGTGTATAGCCCATATATCCAATGAGGAATTTTCTGTCTGATTTATTCCAGTTCCACCCACTAGCTAGGACTCTGTCAATCAAATAATATCTCCCAATAACAGGTGAAGGCTAGCACATGCTGCATCCAAGTCACAAGAAGCCCCACCTATATTTTTTCGCATTGCTGCAGACGCAGCATCAGTAGACAGTTAAACATGCTTAAAGGAGAACAAAGTAATTTATTCTGGTCTGGTAAATGTTAGTCTGGGGTCAGATATTGTTTTTTGTTTTTTCAAGTTCTATACTTATCTCTGCATCAGCTAACATCATAGATGCCATAGTGGCCAGAAGCTACTGTTACTGTGCATCACTGCATGTCAGTGTGCGTTTGTGTATGTGTGTAAGTAATAAGGGAAGAAAGCATGTGAAAGGTAACTAGGGAGAGAAAGAGATAGAGAGAAGACATAAACAATGAGGTGGTGCAGGGTGGGCAGGTTGGGGGCGGCAGTCTGACTGCATGTCACTTGCATATCGCCTGCTTGTCAGTCTCATCTCTCCTGAACAACCCCCACCTACGCACACACACAGCCTTGGAAGATGGTCATTTGATGTCATTGCAGCTAAAAGCTGTTATAGCTGTAAAGGGTGGACCAACTCCTCATTAAAGTCTATTTATTTGAATGCAATATCATTAAATGCCCTGTGAAATGGACATGTGTCCCAATACTTTTGTCCATATAATGTATGATACGTAAGACGTTTAAAATGTTTCCGCATTTTTATATCTTTGTTGCAAACGGTAGACTGAAAGAGTAGTAACTGGGCATGACGGGGAATATAGTGCCATTTAGTTCCATCTGATATGCACCTTTTTGGAGCTCAGAGAAGATTTAACGGGAAATAGATTTTGATGTGATAATGTAAAAGCAGGCCACACGCTCAGCCAAAAACACTGTGTGTTCATGGTGTTAAATGTTTGGAACGGCACTGGAAATTTGCATTGCAAAGCTAAGTAACTTTGGAGAAAAGTAATGTCATTGGCTTTTGAAATTCTTAATAAATACATTATTGTATGTCACTAGTATACAGTGTATTATATATATGGTAGTGTGTATATTAAAAAAAATTTGATACCGAGTATTTGTGTAACTTTTCTAGACTAGGGTACAATGTTCAACAGACTAACACACTAACAGGTCTAGAAATATTAAGATCCTCTCATCTGTTCCAGAATCAGTTTATTTGGTAAATCCAATCTTGTTTTCAAGATTTCTATGTACATATTTCTGGTTTAATTTTAACATTTAAAAAAGAATAAATTCTGCATTATTTGTTTATTTTTTAATATACATAGATTTTAAAAATGCGGTAGGTTGCACAATACAAAAAGCTAACAAGCGACAGTAAAAAAGGGAAGGGATTTCAAACTCTACTGTAAATTGTTGGCCTCTGTAACTCCTCTTTTATATATGTCCTCTGAATGATAATTAAAAAAACAGTAGTTCAACTAAAATACATGCTACTTTTGTAAACTATTTGTTCTTCCAGCTAGAAACACCAATGATATTCTTCCCTTACCCTAGCAAGTCTTCATTTTAGAAATATTATGGTTACAAAACCAATGGAATACAATAAAGTGTGAAACCCTTGGAAGCTCTGAGAGGTGAAATGGTTGGAGTACATTCTGGATGAGACTTGGATGCTGGTGTTGAATTGATACCTTCTCTCCGTTCGCATTGCCCAGCACATAGCAGCCCATAATGTGAACTAGGTTGGGCTCGGGATTGAGCAAACTCATCAGCCGGGCCAGTTTCTTCCAGAACCTGCAAATACACACAGACACACCCACACACACATGATATTTAGCAACCAGCCTATGCTGCCGCCAAGTTTGTTAGTGTATGTGGATTTATTTCTGGTGTTGTATCGAGACATGCTAGCTATCGCGAGGAGCCTCTCTGTGCATGTGCAGTTCCACAGGCTTGGGATGAATTACTACACACATTAATCTGTGCTACCTTGTGTTGGTCAGTAATATTTAATCTCTCTTTTAATTTTTACTTTCGACTTGTACACATGTAATTTTTGTATATTAGGTCAAGCTCAAACCCACCGAGTTCAGGAGAAGTTCACACTGTAACATAACTTCTATAGTTTGAATGGTATAAAATTTCTGAACATTATTGAAGGGTCTTTTCTTTATTCTTTTCTGCCAGGGTGATGTATTTGATTTGAGCTTGTGTACTTTTCAAACCTCATGTGACCCACTATGGCTTTCCGAAGCCTATTTAAAAAGTATTTAAAAGGCCCTTATCAGAAAATACCGATATTTTCCTCTTTTTTTTATTTTTATTAAAGACTTTTATGTATTATGTACATGCTATCAAACTGTTCAGTCTTACAGTTCATATCATAGCTAAACTGCAAATACAATTTAATTGTATACGTCACAAACTAAACAGACAAATATTCATATCCCTGTCTATTATATATTCATAGCCATAACTGTATTGTAAATGTTTACCTCTTTTTTCTACTTTTCCCTACTGTTTTATGAATATTTCTATACTTAGAAAAATGTTGTTTAAATGTTTCTGTTTCCCCCAAGTGTGTTTACTGTTTGCCCCAAGTAGGACAAATCCCTTTCACTCACACCGCCAAAGCAGAAACTCCAACTTCATTAATCACAGGATGGAAATCAGATATTTAAAGCATTTAAGGCATCACAGAAAGTTATGACATAATATAGTTATGAATATTATTCTTGAGACAGTATTTTTGTGAAAACATATATTTAAAAAGACTCGTTATTTAACCATCTTAAACATCACATGAAAAATATGAAACATCACATGAAACATGTCACTTCATTGGTTGTTTTTCATAGTAAATAAAATGCTATTTTTGTCCTGGTTCTTGTCATGACCACTGGTAAGGAACGTGTGTTGCAACATTTTTCTATGCTGAACCATTTTACATTAAACCACTCTAAAGGAATTTGAACATGTGGACTGAGCTGGAACTCACTGTATCATGTCCTCCTCTTTCTCCACTTTAGCGAAGGTGGCCACTTTGTTCTTCAGCAGATAGAGATGTCCTGGTCCTCCCTGGGGGTTTAGAGGGGCGGTAAATAAAAGTAATCTTTCTGCTCTTTTTGAGGACCAGCCAAATGTCCCCACTTCTACAGATTTTCCAGTATTCTAGTGTCCCATCTTTTGGTCCTCAGCATCCATATACACACACTTACACACCTGGCAGTAAATAAGCATGTTCCAGATTTTGCAGCCTTTTCTGTAGGCGGTTAGTTTCTTCTCGATTTCCTCTGGGTGTGCAGGGAGAGAACGAGGAGAACAGATAGAGGCAGAAAGAGAGAGAGTGGAAGAGACAAAGAGGAATATACAGAAGCACAGAAAGAAGGAGAAATAGATGGAGCAGGAGAGAGAGAGAAACAGAGAGAGAGAGAATGAGTCAGTCAACAAAAGGCAAGAAAACAGCACACACGCTGAACACCTACATTAGTTGAACTATGAGTAACTGTGAGTTCACATAGTAAACACGGAGCATCAGAAAAACGGCTTCCAGTTAATGACACTCACCCAGAATATCATCAAAGGTTGCATGCTCGTGGTCCTACACACACACACACACAAACACACACAGAGAACAGGGTAGATGAGAAGAGGATGGCACCACCGAGAGTGGAAATGACCTAGCACTGTTCATTTATTTCTTTATTTCACTTAGAAGCATCATTAAATTAGAAATTATTCAAAACATCAGAAAAAATCACTTAAATTTATGATGATTTTTCTTTGAAGTATCATCAGATTTTGATCTATTCACAACATAATGCATAATATTATTGGTCACTGTGCTTGTTATGATCAAGTAGTTACAGCAGCCACACAAACACGGCATCTGCATTGCTAAAGGCCGTGAAACGATGGGGCCGGCCGTCAGACGGGCATTTGCATTACCGAGCCGCTTTCGTAACATGTCGGGACAAAAGACACTTTGATCGGCGTGAATAACACCGGCCGGTGAAAGACTCACGTAGAGGATGGGGATGATGGAGGGGTCGTTCCTGCGTATGATGTTGGGCACATACTCCGCCTTCGGAACCTTGGACGAAATCAGCTGCACAAAGAACAAGAGAGAACACCACCCCCAATCAATGAGACCGTCTGCCAGGAAAGGAGCCGGACGCAATTAAAGAGGCTCTCTGTTCAAAGGGAGAAGGCCCTTACAAGTCATTTGGCCAGCTCATTGCGGGCAGGGCTCCTGGAGCTGTATGCACAGCACTCGTCGTGTTGGGTTTGTACAATTTATGTAATTGTGGTGAAGTTGACCCTAAATTAGCTCTCCAGTCCACTATACAAATGTCTGCAGGCACTTGCATTTCTCATAGGCAGGTATAGTCTAGCCACAAAAGTATTAGTGAAATCAGGTACTGATGTTAGGTGATCCCTCTGAAGCTTCAAAACTCATCTCTTCTTGCTCCAATCTTACATAAAGATTTTAGCACCCGCTCCTCTGGTTCCCACACTGTCCTGAAAACGGGAATGTTTCCTCATATTGTAAGTCTCTTCGGATAAAAGCACCTGCCAAATGTAACTGTAGCTCATCCCACATGTATTGGCTGCAGCTCTATCACTCTATAAAATGCAACTCCACTGCCCCACAACTCCATATACCTCTCAGTATTGGTAATGGTGAACTTAGGTTTACATGTAGCTGCTCCAGTGCATCACATCCTGCTATATAAGCCATGTGTGTGCAAACCATGCATGTCAACAGTGGATGTACCTGCAAGAATGTGGAAAATATAGGGTGTCCAATATATAGACAATTATACGTATGTCCATAAATTTGTGAAAGGTACAAGCATCTACCACCATATGTTGCCCATGGCTAGCAGCACTAACTCGCTGCAAACTATGCTGCTAATAGTAGCCAAGTAGGTAAAATGCTCGCTTGTGAACATAATAGGGCTCTAACCCCCACTTCATATATCATATAGACAAATGCTGGGGTATTAATGCTAAAAATACATAACTTACAGTGAAGTGAATTACTAATAACAGAAATGGTGGTTAGGAGTCAGATTTTGTAAATAGTACAGGTAAGAAATATATAAGTAGTATAGCATAAATACCTACCACCGAATATACTGTTCTTTTGATATGAATGCCTTTAATTTCAAGTAAAGTGTTTTTAGTTTCATTATAAATGTTGTTATTTATACTAAATTATCACATAAAAATAAGGACACATCTTCTAGAGACATTCACATCAATGCACATATTTTAATGCAAAACTATTTTGCTTGCTGATTTTAATAGATTGGAAAAAATATATGTTAAGCCCAGCAAATGAATTGACAAGAATAACCAGACTTCCTAAGAGACATGTCATTGGACCAGGGGTGTCCTCTATTTAAAGAATGTCTATAAATAGATCAGTTAATCTTGTTAATTACTCTAATTAATGCAACATATTGGGCAGCTGGTGGCCTAGTGGTTAGGGAGTTGCCCCTACAATCAGAAGATCCTAGGTTCTTATCGCAGGAGTGCCAGTTGCACCCCTGAGGTTCCCTTGAGTAAGGTATCGTCCCCACACACTGCTCTCCAAGCGCTGTGTTCCTGGCTGCCCACTGGTTCATTTGGTCGATGGGTTAAAAGCAGAGGTCACAAGCAATTGCCTTTGGGATCAATACAGTATTAGATCCACATTTATGCTGCTTTCACTCTCCCAGGCTTCCCTTGCATATAAAGGGGGTACCCACCATGATTTTTGGAGGGATGAAGTCATCGCCTTCACAGGCCAAACGTTCCAGCTCTTTCTCCTCCTCCCAGTCCACATCATCATAGTCACCCTCGTCCAGAGTGCCAGAGGACGCCTGTAGGTCCCCACCTGAAGCAGAGACAGAGGGAACCAGAGGAGGAACATGTGAACCATTCTGGTGGGCTGTTTAGTAAGACTTTTGGAAGGAAACAGATTTTGACCTGAGGTTTGGGACAAATATATTAAACACAACACAAACATCTACTGTAATTAACAAGCAGACATACAGATGTGTTCGTTTAAGAATGCACATAGGTTTTTAACATCTGTTTGAGGGAGTACATATAGATTTTAAGTATAGGCATTCACAAACACACACACTCACACACACACATATCCAGAGAGCAGTGGAAAGCACTAGCAGGCCGAAGAGCTGTGACAGTGACACACATACACATATGGAAGGTTACACACACATTCGGTGTGTGTGTGTGTGTGTGTGTGTATGTGTGTGTTTGTATGTATGTGTATGTGTGTGGTTGCATGTATGTGTGTTTATGGCAGTATGCGTGTGTGTGTATGCATTATTGTGTGTGTATGTGAGTGTATATGTGTGTGTGTTTGTGTTTATATTTGTATATGTATGTATGTGTTTGTGATCGTGTGTGTGCTTGTGTGTGTATGTATATGTATGAGTGTATGCATGTGTGTGTGTGTGTGTTTGTGTGTGTGTGTTTGTGTGTATGTGTGTGTGTGTGTGTGTGAGTATGTTTGTGTGTGTGTGTGTGCATTTGTAACTTTTGTGTATATATGTATGTATGTATATGTATGTGTGTGTGCGTGTGTGTGTGTGTGTGTGTGTGTGTGTGTATGTGTGTACACATGTATGTAGACTCACTGTCTCTGGAGTCGTGCAGTGGGTCTGGCTTGATGGGGGTGGGGTCACTCCAGGAGCGGCTGAAGCTCTTCGTTTTGCGATCGGCGAATGCTAATAACGGAGTGGAGGAGGAGAGCATCACACACACTGCCCTTCATCACACACACACACACACACACACATACTCACACACTCCTCCTCTCACACACATCACTCCGCTGGCAGAATCCACTGTTGTCAGTGCGATTACTGCAGTGATGTGCCCTGATAGGCTTTTCTATCAAACTGTCAAGCTTTTCAAAAAGCCGCATGGAATTTAACCTCAAACCCCTAAAACACTTCATCTGCTGTCATAAAATGAAACCTATGTGTGCAGGACCTGATTCATACACACACATTACCTCTGCACGACTGCAGCAGTTCATGGACACTGATCATTCACTCAGACAACAGAAAAGAACAATAATTATAAATGAGTCGGGTTTCTAGCAAATAAACTTACTTATAATTCTTATTGATTATACACTGTATGAATAAAAGCACTTTTCAGTGTTTGGGCTAGACCCCTTACTTCCAGTGAAGGATAATCTTAATGCGTCAACATGTCAAGACGTTTTGGAAAATGTCATGCGTACAACTTTGTGGACACAGCTTGGGGAAGAACCTTTTCTGTTCCAGAAGGACCTGACCTCGTCCAACATCAGTGCCAGACCTCAGAAATGCTCGACAGAACGAATGGACACAGAAATTTCAATATCTTGAGGAAAGCCTTCCAAGAAAAATGTAAGCTGTTATAATTACAATGAGGGACAACTCTTATTAAACTCTCTATAAAAGTCTATGTATTTGAATGCATTGTCATGTAGGTGTAATGGTCAGGCATCTAATCATTCTGCCCATATAGTGTATGATCATTATTTGAACTGCTTATTCTCAATCAGGGTCACTGGGGTGCTTTAGTTCACAGTGATTATAGGATAAAAGGCAGAAAAATATCCTGTCCATCACAGAGCACACACACAAACTTGCTTATTAATTATTTCTTAGTGATTTTATTGAGTCTCCCTTAACCATAAATGGCATCTGGCATTTACTGATTTTATTGCCTGATATTCCATCATTTTTATTTTTTGACTTTATAGTCAGAAAACCATCTGACTGATTACAATCATTTCATGAGTGGCAGGTCTGATGAAATCTTTAACGTGTTTTGTTGGATAATTGTGATTACTTGAAAAAATAAGTTTTTGATGTGGTTTTCTGTTGTGTTTTGTACAGATTTTCTTGGCTTGTGTGATCTATAGACATACCAACTCCACATCTTTATCCTCAGTGCAGCTGGGCTTCAGCCTGTTTAAAAGCACTGACTTTAACCTATGCACCATGCAGAGGCTGTGTGTGTGAAACAATTTGAAAATGTCCTTTTTAGGGATACAGGAATCCTTTATGACAGCAACACCATGCTTGAAAATAAATTGATTACACACAAATTTATTTTCAGATTTCTTTTTAAGCAACATGTAATCAGCATGAGAATGGGTGAAGAATATGTACCCCCGCCCCCCCTCCTACATACACACACACACACACACACACACACACCTCATACACTCTCAAAATAATAAGCATAGACTCACTCTGGACCTTCATCCTCCTACTGCCCACCATCCTCAGGTGCTTCCGAAAGTTTCTAAAGGAAGGGAGGTTTCAGTGGTAGACAGGGAATTGAGGAAAGAGAGAGAGAGAGAGAGAGAGAGGGAGAGAGGGAGAGAGGGAGAGAGGGAGAGAGAGAGAGAGAGAGAGAGAGAGA
>JBBMFX010000037.1:3501999-3522120 GCA_037832545.1 Rhabdalestes septentrionalis | reverse complement strand
AGCGAGAGAGAGAGCGAGAGAGAGCGAGAGAGCGAGAGAGAGAGAGAGAGAGAGAGAGAGAGACTCTGTCCTCCCACAACTCTGAGGCTGATGCTGGCTTCCTTACCAAGCCTGGTCCCGCAGGCCTGAAGTGAGAGATGGCAGGACAGCAATGTTTAGCTTCATATGTGTGATGTACTCACGCTTGCATTGTGGTGGTTGCAGTCTGGAAGCTGAACATGTTTTCCTTCGGGAACCAGTTGTTGGCCTGTTCTTCTGAAAGACAACAACACCAGACACTGAATCAGAAAAGACTAGAAACATATGGCGGCAGAGGGAAGTACAAGCAGGAACTTTTTAGGATTGCAAAAAAAAATCTGTGGTGAAAAGACATTAGGACTGTCCCTCTACAAATTTAAGTCAAATAATCTAATATTTACTCTACAAGTGCAGAAAGGTGCAAACAGCATACTATTGTCAAGTAGAGCAGAAGCTGGTCAATGCAACTGTGCAGCATTTTAGAAACTCTAACTTCTAAAGAAGTTAACCTCATCTTGACCTTGGGCTGAAGGTCTGAAAACTGATTTAAATGTATTTAATAAAAAGAAAAAGATAGTGTGACCTTTAGGACTACTGAAGTAGAAAGGTGGCCTGGGGTTGTTTGGAGGAATATCACAAGATAACATGATAGTAAAGCCAAATCTCATTTTAGGCATTTACGAAATCCTAAACTGCCGCATTTTGTGTCCTAAAAGAGGATTTGTCAAAAACAAGGGCATTTTTTTTTTACCACATTTTCTCCCCAGAGTAGTCATTGCTGATTTCCACCTACTAGTTACTAGACAGTGCTACCAATGCTAGAAAAAGGGATGGCTTGACAGATCACTCCATCATTTCAAACTGCCAATAATAATACAGCTCTACACGCTTGGAGGAGAACACAAATTTAGCTAAAGTAACAGACTCCTATGTTGGCTGGCTTCAAATTCACAGAAACAGAAATTGTGTAGCTTAGGTAAGATAAAGACAAAAATTTGGGGTCTCAGAGGAATCAAGGAAGCAAAAAAAACAAGAAGTTAGCTAGTTCAGCTAAGCTAACCTAAAGAGTCATCACTATGTGCTTTCTAACACTCTTCCACCTCTCTTACCTCTCTCGTCCGCACACACCCGGTCCTCACTGTACATTCTCTCGAGCTTCTTGCGGTGTTTCCCCCCGTCGCGGGGCGACGTCTCCAGATCCAGCGAGCGCTGGCTGCGGCAGGGCGGCCGCACGCAGGCCGTGCAGTCCGGGGTGCAGTAGTCTTCCCGGGACCCACTCCTTCTGGAACCCCAGTCTCGGATGTTGTGGGCGCTGCCTGTGCTCTGCAGGGGCTGCGTGTGGGGAGGTGCAGGCCCATAGTTATGATGGCCATGGCTGTGGTTGCCACGATGATGACTCCCTCTGTGATGGCTTCCACGTGCCTGTAACATTTTTCAGACATTGTTATTCGTATAGTGTTGCTGGTAGGACAAAGTTTTGTACCTCCATTATTTATAAATGCCATTTCATGATGATCAGACCACTAGAAATGGTCTAGAAGTCTTACTATTAATATCCATCCACCCATTGGCAAAACGAGGTTTAGTTCCATCAGCAATTAAACGTTCAACCGATTTTCATACTGGGATGCAATCCAGACATGCAGGGCCTCTAGAAGCACTGGCTGGAAGCCATAGAACTGACTTTTTAACTATCTTCTATTGGAATCACTAATAAAGTTCATACTGAGATTTAATGTTGGATTTTACGTGCCTGGTTTGTTCCGGTGGATCTGGGCTGCTCTGTGGCCCCCTTCAGTACCTCAAGCTCCAGGCTCTCTTCGCTCCCTCGCCCAGCCAGCATGCCTCCCTCTCTGGTGATGGTGTAGACCCGCGCAGGTTTCACCGGACCTTCCTCACACAGCGCTGGCTGCTGCTGCTGTGGCTCCTGGAGCTGCTGGGGCTGGTCCTCTAACGACAGGCTACGCTCAACGGAGAGCCGGCGCTTAGAGCTGACAGGGGCAGGAGCTGGCAGGCTGCCTGGCTGAACCTGCTCTTGGATGGGCTTGGCTACTGAGGCCTCTCTGGGCTGCGGGTGCAGGTGGTTATTGTTGTGCAGGCGGCTGATATCTGGGGACTCGGCGTCCTGGCCAATGAAGGTGTCAGACAGCAGGTGATCTGGAGAGAAGAGAGGAGAGATTAAACAAGATAGAGAGAGCAAGAAAGAAACAAAAAAGAAGTGACAGGGAGTAAATCATCTTCTGAGATGAGTACTGTCTTGGCAACAGTATTTCAGGCCTGAGGGAGCCATACAGCTCTTTTCTAATGAAAGAGATAATGAAGACTGGCACAGAGGGTGGATTTTTAAATGGCGGAAGTTGAGGAGGACATTACAATATAGTGGTTAGAGGTAGAGCCGCTATTAGGGCCCAAGAGGAAAGATGCATGAGTTTTGATTTATTTCAGAAATAGTTTGAAAAAGGAGGATTTGAGCAGAAACAGGAAGAGAGCAACAGGGAGCAGAGAGGGTGTCCTGACCTGATCCGTTACGGTTCTCAGGGTGTGTGTGGGACAGGTATTCTCCAAATGCTCGAGCTGCTCTAGAGAGAGAGACACACAGAAAACAAATCAAACTGAGAACACATTCATCATGACACTTTACCACTATACTATACCACTTTTACAATGTGAACATAGATCAAAATTCGATGCCAAGTCCATTTAGTACAGAAATGGGAACATAAAGAGCAGAACTTATGGCAGGGCTGTTAAGACCGTGAACACTTTTACATTAGAAAATTCATCCAGCCAACAGTTTATCCTGCCCCTGTACACCAATCAGCCACAACATTAAAACCACCTGCCTAATATTGCATGGGTCAGGCCATGGATTGGACTAGTTAGTCCGGTACATCCCACACATGCTCACTCAGACTGAGATCTTGGGAAATTAGAGGCCAAGTGAATAGTGTGAACAGTTTTTCATGTTCCTCAAACCATTTCTGAACTGTTCTGGCAGGGAGGCAGCGTGTATTATCCTGCTTAAAGAGGCCACTGCCTTTAGGGAATACTGTTGCCATGAAAGGCTTTTCCCCAGGCAACTGCACACATGCACCCAGCTGTCCACATGATGTAAAGGAAAACGTGATTAATCAGACAAGGCCATTGTCTTCCAGTGTTTCAGTTCTCTAACTCACATAATAAGCAGTGGACAGGGATTAGCATGGGCACTCTGACTGGTCTGCAGCTACACAGGCCCATACACATCAGACCTTTCAATCAGGGTCAGCATGAACTTTACCAGCAATGTGTGCTAGAGTAGCTCATATGTGGGATCAAAGCTTATGGGCTGGATCGGCTAACCCAATGCACTGATGAGCCTTTTGTCAGTTATCCAGTCCTCTTTACTTGGACCATTTTGGTAGGTAATAACCCCTGAGTGTCTAGAGGACCCACAAGACCTGTCATTTTGAAGATATTCTGATCCAGTCACCTAGACGTTATGATATCAAAGTCGCCACAATTCTAGCCCATTTGTGCCCATCACTCGAAACTTGAACTTCTTTCTTTTTTGCTTGACATCCATCAACATCAAGAACTAACTGAAGAGTGTTTGTGTTATATTGATAACATGAGAGTCTATGTTATTTACCTCACCTGTAGTAGCTGGTATATATCATATATAAGACTTAATTACACCTATTAATTAACAAATTGTCATGTCATTTGGGTGCATGACACCACACAACTGAGATGTTAGGTACCAAATGTTTAAATATAAAAAGAGAATAATTGGCCCTTTAGTGTTCTGCTCATAGTGACACACAAGAGGAATATACCTTTCTGTCTTGCACTTTTTTCCTTTATTCATAGCTTGCATTAACACGCGATTATGCCTCACCTCCTCCGGCCCTACAGTCAAATTGGTGGTCTGTGATCTCACACTTACACTTTAATGTCTGATATAATGGCTGGCTTTTATTGCCACGCTCCTCAAAAACCCATTTCCGCTGTGTAAATACCACACTGTGCTACTGCACTCATGATCTCTTTATGGTACATTTTCTGATATTGGTCTCTGGTGCATGGCAGTCCATAAGGGCTGCAGGCCGGGACAATACCGAGCATTCCACAGCCGGGCGCAAAAGCGCCTCGCTCAGCAAAACAGCCAAAACCATTACTGGATAATGTCGTGTGTCGAGGGATCCTGTTTAAATTCGATGTGCATGCTTCGGCCTGCCTGCCTGCCTACATGTGGCTGCACATGAAACAATCAAAGCCCCCCGACACACAGCCTCCTTCAATAGCAGGTTAACCCTGTGAGATGTGAAGCAGGGAGTCAGTGGTTCAGTGGCATTGCACAAACTGATCAGACAGGATAGGACTATGGCTCTTTCAGAAAATAGTGGACCAGTTGCAAACAGCATAATCCAGTGCTCTGGAGTTCAAAGACACTTGGAATTTTGGAAGATTGGATGCATTTTTAAAGAACGTATACCAAAGGGAAAGCAATATATATTTCTAAATACTTCAGGCTGTATTGAACAGTTTTACATCCACTCCCTAGTCCACGTAGACCGTATAAATAAGTAAGTTAAAATGGATTTGATTTAATTGTGAAGTCACAAAAGCAAATATATTTAAATGCATTTGCTTTTTCAGCACACAGCCATTAAGTCTCACCCCCTGACAGCCAATATGTGAAAGATTTTTCTGTCTATGCAGAATAACAAAAACAACCTGTGTAAATCTAACAAGAAATTCTGCAAAATAGTATTGTGAAATGAATATTGTTTTTTAAAACAGGAAAAACATTATAGAGGTAAAAATTAAAACCAGGTATATGGGCCACTACTAGCCTCGTAGCACCCCTGAGTTTGGAGCCACAGAAATCTGTAAGCTTGGAGGGAGAGAGCATGTATTTTTAAGGAACTGGGGCAGGAAGAAGGCATGATTTCACATTCTGCAGCTTATTAATTTGTCCTTGCCATCATTCCTGCCTCAATGTCTTTTTCAAACAGTAACCACAAGGTGAACTCGCATTCATGATTACTTTGTCCCCTGTGACATGGCATATGATGAGCATTAGCATTATAACCCAAAGCGGTGTGTGTTTCATCTATGTGTTTGTTAGTGGTTGCGCGTTTGTCCTTATAAAAGTAGGCTTCGGTGTGCCCTTGGTCCATGATATGGATCCATACACGTACAGTCTTGCCCAAACACAAAACAGGCCTGAAATATTTCTTTTTAACTTACACCCGGAGGCAGAACACACCATTTAAATGTTTACACACCACAGATGATTGCTTTGCTGGAGGGAAAAGGCTTTTTTCACTCTGCTGTTCCATTCTATTGAATAGAACTTAAATGTACATCATTATGCAGAGAGACAGGGCAAGCTATTCCTCCTATTATTATAGATATACCTATTACAGTCTGGATAGTGGTTATACCACGATAAATAATTGGAGTTTACAACACTCATCCCTCGCTTGTTGAAATTTCGGCCACTGTTGCTACCGTTGCATCATGAAAAATGACTGCAGTGCCCACCCGAAAGGATGAGCTCTGCCCTTCCTGAAAACAATGTTTCATATATGTTCCCTCCCAGGTGGATTTCTATGGTTGAACCCAATGACCTTATAAAATGTATCACTGAATCATATGTAGAATTCAGCAGATATATCATCCACAGCATTGCTACTACCCTCAGAATCCTGCAGATTTATCCGATGCTCCCACCCTTCTGTTATAAAGCTCACTGCTCCGGTCCTAATTGCTCCGATGCACAGCTCTGGAACATGCGCAATCTGTCTCCTTCACTTTCTGCCTCACACACTCCAGTGCTAATGATAATGCCGTCCCACACACACATGCTTCTCCTGAAGCACAACTCCATGGAAAACTGCACAGACACACACACACACACACAAATATACATACACACACGTACATACACATGCACACGTACACGCATGCGAACACACATACAAGCACACACACATACACATACACACACACAAGCACATGCACACACAAGCATGCACGCACATGCAGCCAGACACACATACACACACTCACACACACATACACACACAACACACATTGCACATTCAGTCATGATCTGCCGCTTGGTCCATCTCCACATTAACTATATTCACACTTGTTTTTGTATAAAGCCTAGACCACACAAATGTGCCTCATACAGTATAAATATGTCACAATCAGAGCAAAAATACACATTTATGTCAGTGCTGTCTTTTATATATAAGTTGAAACATAATGAAACAGTTTGTACACCATTTATATACGCCAGATGCTGTTTACACTGTGTTCCGAAGGTAAACCAAGCACATATATTTCTTAACATAAAAAACACAAAAACTGTATGCGTGTGTACATATATATACACGCACACATATTTACACACACGCACAGGTGATTTGGTCCTCTACATGTCATCAAAACAGCTCCAACCCACGCAGTATCCTGAAAGAGGTCACTATCATTTGGGAATACAATCACCATGGCAGACTGGTCAGAAATCTTTAGGTGACAAATGTCTAATTCACACCCATGTGAACGTCAGGACCCAGGGATTCCCAGCAGAACACCCACCAGCTTGTCGTCCTCCAGAGGTAAATCACACACATACCACGCTGCTCACAAAACATATATAAATAGTCCAGCTGACTTTACTCCATTGCTCTAATATCCAGTAGTGATGATTATGTCCACAGTAAGCAGTTTAGATGGTGTACAGGGTTAGCATGGGCACTCTGGCTCCTCAGATGCATAGGAGTTGGTTGTGACATATTCCCCCTGTCATCAACCTTCAATTTTGCCTTTTTTACCGCAGTAGCACTTCTACCAGATGGTTATGGCCAGACCAGCATCTTCAGAAAGACACGGCTTGTGGGGTGCTCTCGGTCAGCAGTGGTGAGTATCTACTGACCGCGATCCAAGGAGGGAAAAGGTGTTTATATACATTACCTCATAATAATATGTCGAATTTATACATGAGTACAATCTTTTTTTATTTAAACATGGAAGAATTTTGTGCTGCATGATTGCCCTGCTTTTCTGCGGTTTCCCAGAGTCTCAGGTCCTACGTTTTGTCCAGAAAAAGGATGCAGAGAGCGAGAGAGTGAGAGAAAGAGCAAGAGAATGAGAGAGAGAGAGTGATAAACCCCCTCACACACTCGGAAGTACACAAACTGTAATCTTTATGCTGAAGGCAGATTGTGCAGTCTAGGCACTCTGGGGACGCAGCAGAGATGGAATTGCTGTGTTGTTGGTGCAACGACACTCTCAATAATTAAAGACCAGCAAGCACGTGCATACAGCGCTCCCTCTCTCTCTCTCTCACACACACACACACACCCACACACTCACACACCCACACACACACACACACACACACACTCTACTACTCCGTCTGCTACTGTAATTCTTCAAAAAGAGAGCATGTTGAAGAGATGAGAGGCACGCAATATACAAATCGTGAGTAGAGAAATCGGTAAGGAAAAAAGACCAGTGAGTAACGCAGAGCCCATTTCCTCCATATAATCTATTTTCTATTTTAGAGACACGATCGCTCAGTACCTGTGTGGCAGTGATTTTGAGCTGAATATGATCTAACAGAATAAAATGTGTAGATTATTCATTTGTGAATGTTTTCAATTAGAATTTTGAGCAACATTACACTACAAGAATGCATTCTACATTTCAGATGCTTGTAATACCTCCCCTGAAGGAAATGATCAATAATACCCTTTTTTAGAAATTTGAATTTAGTTCTGAATGTATGTGCGAACTTGCTAAGAATCTACTGCAGCACATACAACAATAAAGGCAGCATGAAGCCTTTTTATATAGTGGTAGTGATCAAGAAAACACACAGATGGCTTTAGGCTGGAGAGGGTTAAACTCTGAGACCCCAGACTTTAGTTCCTCAGTCTAAAAAGTACTCACCCCTCACTCAAATAACTTATGTATTAGTTTCTCGGTTTCTGAACAATTCAGAGAATTTGCATAATCAATAATCATCGTGAGTGTACATCCCTAATAATTACTAAAATATAACTCTTTTGATTTAACATCTCTGCCCTTTCAGCCCTTTATTCTCTGACCTGCATCTCTCCACGATTTTGTAACATTTTTACTGAACTCGTGATTGCTGCAGAAGCACAAAGCAAATGCAATTATGCTGCATTAACGGAGGACATGATCCTGACCCCAACAAAAAGGCAGGATGAATTAAAGCATGAATTATACAATACATGAAAATCGCTGCAACTTTGGCATAGATGCTACAAGCCTCTGGGACTGTGTTGGATGGATGGAACACCATTCTTTTAAAAGATATTTCATAAATGTTGGCAGTCATTGTTGTTTAACTGAGTGGAGACATGAAATGCGCCCCCCACCACCCAATAAGAAAAGTGGTATGAAGCCTGCAGCTGGAGGTACTAAGGATGTACTATAATGTACTAAGAGCCCTATATTTAACCCTAACCTCAACACTAAACCTGTCTAATGTCACCTGTCCTAAAACAGTTTTTGTATGATGTCAGGGCCATGGTCTTGGTCCTGTTTTTCTCTGGTTTACCTACAAACAGGACAGTTTGGTCGTGAAAAAGTGCAAATCCACATATGTTCTTCCCTGCAACTCTCCATCCCTCTCTCACTCTCTCCTCCTCTCATGCCCTCACACTGCCTGCCTTGTTTGAATGCGGCACCTGGTTGCTCCTCGCATGATTACAGCCGTGTGACAGAGGTAGAGAGGAAAGAGAGGAGGACGGAAAGAGGAACAAAACAGCAGGGGATGGAGGAGTGGGCCGTCAAAGGGTTAGGAAACAGGAAGACGGTGGCAGGAGGACTAATATGGACAGAGAAGGAGGTGTTTAAGCCTGAGTGAGTAGAAATGAAACTCAGGTTTCCGTGAATTCTGTGTCGGCGGTGCACTCTTGGCTCCAAGCTTTCTCCTCAGACAGCAGAAGGGCTTGGCATGGGTGACAAGTGCACGAGCATGCACCAGCAAGATATGGACAGTGAGGAAGCACACATACACATATAAGCACATCCCCACCCACACACAAGATTTATAGCTGTACAGCCTGTGCCTCTGTCAGTGATGGGCAGTGCTGTTACATTCATTGAGTTCTTAAAGGAATCCGCCAATGGTTTTCAGCCTAACCACAGCCTGGAATTAGAATGTAATGAAACTGGAACATGCTAAAGTATCAGCCCATTAGTTTCCACTTCAGTGTGCCTGTGGCAAATAGTGGTGTATAAGGGGTAATGCGGTCATTTCTGTCTCATGAGAACGCAGTACAGTACACACTGTGAGATTCTTTCTCTGCATTTAACCCATTCACCAAGTGAAGCAGTGGGCAGCCAGCAGTGCAGTGCCTGTAGAGCAGTGTGCAGGTGCAGAATCTTGTTCAAGGGTACCGCAATGGTGCCACTGGTAGACCTGGGATTCAAACCCACAGCCTTCTGATTGCAGGGTCAACTCTCTAACCACCAGACCAAGAGCTGCCCCACACTAATTTGCCCCCAGTATCAGATATTTGTGTCAATATGTGGCAGATATTTATAACTGGGGTATATTTGTAACATCAGAAAATGTATAACCATATGAATATTGAGTTTTTTCACCTGCTTAAAATGTTCTTTATAAATTGGCTGCTGTGTGATGCTACCATCATAGTTTTGCCCTATCAATGGGAGTCTACAAATTCGATCTACAGCCATGCACAGCTTGGTGTGTGAGAGAGTCACAGAGTGAAGCTAGCCAGGGCATTTGTTAGCTGAGGGTTTATTTGGTGCTTCTCTAGGTTTTGAGTTGCCAGTGATGTTTCATCAGAGGTAGATTGAAAAGATGCAGTGTTGCTTCAAATGACTCCAGGGAAGCAGGTGGTAGCCGTCACCCTCCAGTGTTGGTAGCACTGTGTGATGGGGAGGGAGTCCTAGCTAGCAGCTGGAATTGGATATGAGTAAATTGGGGAAGAACATTATAAAAGAGTCCAAAAGAGAAGAATAAAAGTGCTAATTGAGTCCGGGAGTCAATACGACTGTGGTTTCTAACCTCTGTCCTGGAGGGACCACTGTCCTACACTTTTTAGTGTATTCCATGCTCCCACACACTCATTTCTGCAATGGGCTTGATTAGCTTATTAGTAGGATCAGCTGTGTGTGAGAGCGTGGAAAACTGTGCAGAGCTGGGGGGTGTCCAGGATAAGGGTTGGAGGCTGCTAGATTAAAGTTCTAGCTTTATGAGAAAATCAGGGTTGGGGAGTTTTTAAACCTGACCCTTTATTTAATGGAGTTTATTCTTGCAGCTGCTTTTAGCTACAGCTCCATAATTAATGCTCAGATACCTTTCTGTATTTCCTCATAAGGTATTATTGGGGACGACTCGTTCCTGTTATGATAATAAAAAATATCCTGGTTGTACAAAGTACCAAGTGTTTCCTCAGACTAGGTGTTCTTTATTTAAGTGTGTTCTGTTTTTTTTCTTCCCCAGAGCAACAAAGAGCTAATTGACTACAAATCACTTTTTCAAAGGTTTTTTTTACCCCTCTTTACGAAGTGTGGCGATAATGATTTCTTTGCAGCAGTGCATTTCCCTGAGCCTGGCTGAGGGCCTCTGTAACAGCTCTGTTCTCTGTGTAAAGGTGCAGCAGCAGCAGTGTGTGAGGTGCTGTAGAGACACAGGCCGTGGTCTCGGGCAGTCTGCTGTTCTGTGTTGAGCTAATTCAGTTAAAGCACAGTTTGTTCCTCAGAGTCCCAGCTTGGACAAACAACGTGTCTATGTGTGACATGACCTCTTTTTCGTCTCTCCTCCTCCACCTCCTCACATCCTCACACTCACACCCTTCTCGCTCTCCTGTCTGCTAATCCCTCGCTCCACACCGCCGGAATCGAGCAGCAGGACGAGCTGAGCTGGTAAACAGCAAGCTGGCTGATTTGATCTCTTGGACTTCTTGTTCTTATACTCTCCCACTCTTCTCTCTCTCTCTCTCTCTCTCTCTCTCTCTCTCTTTCTGTCCCTCGTTCTTTCTTTTTTCTTTTCTTTTTCTTTCTCTCTCCTCTCTCTTTCTCTATTTTCCTCTCTCTCTTTCCTTCTCTCTTTCTCTTTTGCTCTCTTTCTCATTGGCTTTCTCTCTCCTCTCTCTCTCTTTTTCTTTGTCTCTTTCCTTCTCTCTTTCTCTTTTGCTCTTTCTTTTTGTCTTCCTCTCTCTCTCTGTTTCTCTTATGGTTTTCCATGTTCTCACTCTCTCTATCCATCTTCCTGCCTCTCTCAGGCACACACATTCTCTCTATTTCTCTTGCAATCTCTCTTTGCCTCTCCCTCCCTCTCTCCCTGTTTTAGCTTTGTTTCCTCTCTTGGTTTTCCTCTCCCCCCTTTTTTTCTTCATCTCCCCCTCTCTATTTCTAGCACTGTTTTTCTTTCTTGCCTTTCCTCCCTCACTGCCTCTCTCAGTTTCTCTCTCTATCCCTCTCGCATCCTCTCTTTCCATATTCTCTCTGTCTGTCTCTCTCTCCACACTCACTTAGTCTCTCTTCTTTCCCTTTCATTCCCTCCTTTCTTCCTCTTCACTTCTGTCTTCCTTCCTACCTCCCTCTGCCTCTCGTACTCTCTTCAGTGTCTTTCTCACTTTCCATATTTACCTTTATTACTCACTTCATGGTCTTTCTCCTATGCTGTATTTCTCTCCCTGTGTTTACCTGTCTAACTTTTTTACCTTTTTCTCATTAGTCTCTCTTTCTCTACCTCTCTCTTGCCGAGTCCTCTCTCATCTTCCTGCTCTCACATCCAGTTGATTGTATTCGTCATTGACAGTGAGAATTTATGTAAGATTATAGTGAGAACTGCAGGCTGACTCATCGCTGTCTCTTGATCTAGCATCACCTCTCCTCACGATGAACACTTTATTAGCATGCTCATGTCCAACAGCAGGAGAAAATGCCAAAATGTTGGTGTAGTTATGCCTCAGACAAACACATGAGTGAGTTTCATCTATTTTATATCGATAATTGGACTTTTTATCACAAAGTCCCAAAATGTAATCTGAAAACTGATCAAAATGTCACTTTTTAGTCACAGAAATGAACTGATTTTAAAAGTTCTATCAAATTTGTGCTCAGGTAGTCTCGTAAAACAAATGCTCCAAGGGAAATGGTCATTAATGGGTTAATACCTTTAGCTAATTTCTTGTGAAGATTTGTGGACTGCAAATTGAGAGTGTCAGAACACATTTTTCGAGAAAAACGACTTAAACACTATTTGGACAGCATTAGTTTTACCTAGTGAGGTATAATACTGCGATTTTTGTTGCACACTTAATTATTTTAGTCTCGTCCAGCTATGCCTTATCAGTCTGCTCCCACATCAGGAAAGATTCTCTTCTATAAAAAGAGGTGCTGATTTACTCTGTTTATATGAATAAACTTGAAACATTTAAAAAGTTAAATTTGATGTGGTAATGCTGACCCCTGGCTCCAAATTTCCATTCTAAATGCAATGCTAATAACTGTGCATTCATTAAGGTAGGTAGATGAAGTAATTAACTATTTTGTGTACAAACAGTCTGTACATCTCCGCTCTTTATGAGGGACAGAGAGTTCTCATCCTGCACAAATCAACTTTAGAGACAGGTAAAATTACATTATTCCATTTCCTCCTGGAACCTGATCCCACCACAACACCACTTTAGACAGAGGGCTAAACACGCACTTTCACAAATAAAGTTCAAGAAACAACTCAGACTGGTACATGACTTTTAAATTATATGTACAAGTTCTTTAACCATTCCTCTCCATGTATTAGTAAAACCTGATTTCTACAAATG
Organism: Rhabdalestes septentrionalis; assembly: GCA_037832545.1. Classification (NCBI taxonomy): domain Eukaryota; kingdom Metazoa; phylum Chordata; class Actinopteri; order Characiformes; family Alestidae; genus Rhabdalestes; species Rhabdalestes septentrionalis. Next base: position 3,509,263 of record JBBMFX010000037.1, on the reverse strand, counting down.
GGGTAAAACAGTCTAAAACTGATGTTTGTTCTCCTACACGCTCACTGTTTGCCGCTCTTTCTCTCTGGCGCTCTCCGGACCCCCTCCCTCTGCCTCAGAGACAACCCTGAAAGTTCTCCCAGGTACAAAGATCTTACATTTTTTCTTTGTTTTTAAGATCTAAAAAGAAATTTGTTTTTATTTTTGTTCTTTATGTTACTTTGTGTGTGACTATGTTTTTAAAACCCCAGTAGCTATGTTTTTAAATTGCTATACATTTGGTTCTGTGTGACATAGGAACAGCAAACAAAGCCCAGCATGACGCCTGACACATCGAGCATCAGCACAGTAAGAAATTGGTCTCTGTATTTAACCCATTCACCAAGTGAAGCAGCGGGCAGCCAAGAACCCAACGCCTGGGGAGCAGACAGTTCCAAAAACTGCATCCAAAGTTTTGTTTGTTGTAGCCGAAAGAGAAGAACAATCCAAAAACTGTGTCCAGTTTTGCCAGTGGTAAAGGTATCTCTCAATAAATGCAATCCTTTGAGAGTCTGACTGTGTACAACAGTCTTACATAAGTCACTTCACACAAACACAGCAGCACCACAGCATTAAGAGGGAGTACCCACCCTTGTCACAGATAACACACTGTCCTGACCTTCATCAATCCGACACACACACACTGGTAATTGCACGCTTTGTCCAAACCACACAAGCGTTTCTACACAGCTGCAGACAGCTTTATCCTTTCATTAGCATAATTACAGTACATTCAGCTATTTACAGAAATACCTCCACTCTTTACAGAGACCTCATCGGCTCAAAACCGCATCTTCTATCCCTCGACTATCTTCTATACTTCTACTACAGCCTCTTCTTCGGGGTTTACAGCTGGGCGTTAAGGCCTTTACACAGATGGTTATTTCTACCTTTCAATTCACTCATGTTTATTAGAAATGTAGTAAATCTAAAAAATGACTGATTTTAATAGATTAAACCATGTTCTTACACTTGTAGCCTGAAAGGCCACATATTTGCTTATAGCACCACACAGCATAAAGCGTAGTGTACACAACGGCGATGAAGGACATGTGAGAACAGCAGGTGTGGGGAACTACAACAAATCAAATACACTTCTAAAACCACCACCTGAAAACAACATGGACGAGTATCAGCACTGGCCAGTCCTTATCTCCTATAGGGAAAAGTGATCCAGCGACAGTACTACTAGTGTCAAAAAAAATTTGTTGATGACGCCAGATATCAGACTTGAATTTTCATTTTCAGATAATCTGTGTTTTGCTCAGAAACTACTTCAGTTCCTACTTGTTAATTTGATTTTTTTTAAATTCCCGACATTGTAATTACTAAACCCTTTACTGAGTAGCCAAATTTTTATGAACTTAACATCTAAATGAATTTGAAATGATGAATATGTGAATTGAATTGATGCAGTTATAATGGGGAATTGAAGGACAGCCCCAGATGCAGGTCCCTGAAGATGGTAGGGTTCATGGTCACAATACAGGATGATTTTAGACTGAGTGGGTTTATACAGTACTCTTTAGTGTCAGTTTTGCCAGATAATCGTTACACTTGTTACTAAAATGTTAGTACTGAATGCCTACTGTACATTCATTATAGCTTTTGATTGGTGTGGCATCATTAAAGGGGATGGAGCTTTCAGGCAAGGTTTCAGCCATGGATCCAACATTGGCGTGTAGCATTTGGTGGCAACTAGTTTTATGTTGGAGGGGGATTCAAAACATTTTTGTTGATGGGTGTGTGGATCTGAAAGGCCTTTATATACATTTTAAATCAATAAACTGGGAGCTTATTTTAAGCCTGTCTGAATATTGTGGGGGGAAATGGCACCCCAGCATAGTTTAGCACTACAGCACTGGTTTTACGTAAAGTTTTCACTTTGCAGCACAGAGTAAAAATTTAATGAGCAAAGAAGCTGAAATATTAATCATAATATCCCAAAGAATTGATTGTTATTTTGCTTAATTGTAATAATGCTTTAAACCATAAAACAGTGTTTAAAGTGTTAAAGGTGTTATTTAATTTATTTAGAAACAAATTCTAACTTGATTCCACCATCAGAATGTTGATAAGGACCTAATGAAATCTTTAATTTATATAATCTTCACTCAGATGCTCTAAAATACACATTCACATAGGGTGTCCCACTTTACTGCAAATCTCCCTACAGGCAACAACACAACTGCAATGTGGACAGGAGTGTGGAGTACATGCTTAAAGTGAAGAGATCAGGCTTTTACGTACAGAGTACGCTACTATGATTCATCTACTACTAGCAATCTAATACGCCTGACATTCTGACATGCAATTTTATAACCATTTGCATAACAAAGAACACTTGTCACTGTACGGCTTCATACAGGCCAGTTGATACAGGAGCCACTTCTATTTATTGCTGAATCATATGCAAATGCAAATATGAGACTAATACAGATTTTTTAAATTTATTTTAGGTATATTAGGTATTTATAGAGTATTCAAACTCAAAGCAAATTCAATTGTATTCATGCCTTCAAGTGTGCAAGAGTAATTGATCAACTTTTTTTCTTTAATTAAAAACAAATCAAATAAACCACACTCTCAATTCTTGGGCAATTTTTTTAATCTGCTCCTGATGGACACTGATTCAGATTTATATACATTCCTTCTACGCCCAATAACTATATTAACTATGTTTTTTAGTATTTTTGTTAAGTTTTTTTTAAGGCTTCCTTGTTTATTTTGTATCTCATATCTATACATTTGCTGCTATACATTTTTAGTGTTTGTTACTCATCTAAGAAATGTAAATATTCCTAGAAAAAAATTCCTAGATCATATAGCTATTGACCGTATAGACAGTATTAACAGTCCTGATGTACCTGTAGTATTTTATCAAATATTCTTGCAGTACTTTTAACAATTCTATTTATTATCGGCATGATAATATATGAACCTTCTGCCGCACCTCTCATCAATTCCTGCCTTAACAATGAGAACTGATAAATTACTGCCATGACACTGTGAAATTACAGTAATCATGATATTCAAATACTGAATTCAGATAAGGCAACTGCTCAATAAATCATGGGAAAATGTGTTCATCTTCTCTGTCACATCACAGTTTCTACAGCACAAAGGAAAGCAAAAAGGACAGTAGCTTCACAGAGGTCAGCAGTGTCCCACCTGAGGGCCACTCTGTTTAAAAAGAAGCTTATGCAGTGATGACACTTTGGCATGAGTGTTCTGTTAGCCCAGTGTTACATCACCACCTGAGCGAGCACCTCGATCTATATATTTGGAGGGAAATCATGCCCAGGGACAAAAATATACTGGAAAAAAAAATATCTGGTCTTCTCCGCATAGGACTAGTGCTGAAAACCCAGAATAAGACCAATTTAGACTCTCGAACTGTAATATAAGCAACATGAACAATAGACAGCCAGATTAGCCTGAAAGTAAGAGTAGCTATAGACAGCTGTGGACAGATGTGGACAGATGTGGACAGATGTGAACGCTTTACTGGGTGTACAGAGAACAAGGTGTCTGGGGGAGGGCTTTTTTAGAGGTCAAAACATTAGAGGAGCTTTGGTTTTATAGTGTGTAAGTCTATAGGACAAATGGTGGTTTTGACTATAATGTCCCAGACAGGAATGTCAGTAGACCATACTTACTGGGACACTTTCATTTTTCATGTTTTAACAAAGACCCTTACAGACAAGAGGCCAGCCTGTATCTCCACATCAGTTTTTGAATGGGCTTGAGTCCCTTTTTATCTCCCAAGATGTATAAATCACAGCAAAATTTTGCCAACAGAAACTGTAACTTGCTTTTTCTACTAACCATCAGTCCAGTAACGATGATTCCACTTTGGTGGTTTTTGAATCCAATGCAAATGTAGCAAAGTATTTACGCAGTTAAATATTTCAAAAGTGTCATTAAAGCAGAAGAAAAATGAAGTAGAACTTTAGCCATTATCAGTAACGTGGAACCAATGCAAACTGAGTCATTCTGCATCATTGCCTTCTAATTCTTTGGGTGAGGAATTGGAGTCTGAACCCCCTGGTGGCTCCTTCGAGGGATTGATGAAGCTGTGATCCATCCGTCTAAAAGGTCAGTAGAATTAGAGTTAGAATGGTGACAGAGGTATGAAGGATGTTTGAATGTGTGAGTGTTAATGACTGGGATGTCTTCATTTTCACATTTCTTTGAGTAATGTAGGTCATATTGAAGTTCAAGGGCCTATTTTTAATTACCTGGCTACATACCAACCACTCATACAATCTATTCTGTGTATTAGTTCTGGTCATGCTCCTCTAATGCATGGGAGTATAATTTTGATCACGCCAGGTCCACACCAGTCTGGGCAATATGATGAAATATGAAACACTGAAATACTGTAGGGCCCAGTGGTGTAAAGTACATGCTGCTGATGAAGCTGATAGTGACAAGAGTCATCCAGGCAAATGAGTTGGAGCCAAAAATAAGACTGCCATGCCGGCTCCAAGGCAGGAATGAGTCCTCCGCTTGTACTATAATTCTACAATTCTGGATGAGGGGAATGAAACAGGAACAAGGGAGGAATGAGCTCTGCAGACTTCAGAAACCAAGGCGCAATGAGCGAGCGAGACAACAATTTACCAAAGTGCAGACAATAACCAGAAGGTCAAGAATGGGAACTCAGATTGAATATTTATTGTCCAGGGGCCTTGGTGTCTGAGATATGGAGTTAGGAGACAGGGAGGCGGTCAAACTTCACCTACTCCCCATTCAGTATTTGGCATCAGTGTCAAGACAACCTAAAGTGGCATTTCGCCCAGACAAAGAGACGGAGGGAATCAGGGCCCGAGGAAAGAGAGGAAATGGCATTAGGATGGATTAGTGCGATAACCCGACATCCGATTCAATCATAACAGTAAGCCAAGCCTGAGACTCTATTGCCTGTCTGAGATTAGAGCTTAAAAAGTGCCTCAGTCACTCATTTAGGGGAGGCTGTGTAACCTTTAATGGTGTACATTTCAGCTAGACGAGACACCCATTTCCAAGCCATGACAGCCGTTAATGGGATTAAATGAAGCAGTGAAGCTATGAGAGATGAAAGAGAGAAAAAGACAGGAGAGGGCAAAGAGGCAAAAGACGACTAATGTGATTATGATGACCTTTACTTGAGGTCATGTCTCACAACAAGGCCCCACCAAGTGAAAGGAATGTGACTAATGATGCAGAGACAAATAACACAAAACAGTAACACTGAATATAAACAACTATAAAACATAACAATGTTAGGTATTCATTGTGACATTAACTGCTGGTTAAATAGCCTGAGCTATCAAAGTGGGTAACAGTGCAAAAACAACCATTCACATTTTTCTATTACTCCTGTCTTTATTCTCACAAAAAATCAAGTAAATAAACAACTGGATGGACAGATGGGGTGGATGGATATTATTTTCTTCTCATCAAGCCAATTACCATAAATTCCGGACTACAGAGCGCACCTGATTAAAAGCCACATGCTCTAATTTTGGAAAGAAAATCTATTTTGTACATGTACAAGCTGCACCGGATTTTAAGCCGGCAGGTCTGGTTACGAGAAGAGTTTAGATTCGCTGGTGGAACCCGGCCCGAGGCGCGGGTCGAGTCGGGCCAGTATTTCCTGCCACTATCCTCGGGCCGTGCCATGCCGGGCCGGGCCCTGATCAAGCATTAAAAATGACCCACGTATTTCAAAAATACCAGGTTTAAATCAGGATTAAAACTACAATAATAAAAGCATCATAAGCAGCTAAAGTAGATACTTTAGCTGAAGTAAACAAGTATATTTTAATTAAAAAAGAAGAAATCAGGCTCAAACGACCTGCTCAGTCTGGGCTTGTTTCTGGAAGAGGCGGGTGCAGCATCTCAGCTGAAAGTCTAGAAGTTACCAGAATAGTCAACATATTGAGGTCAGGGTTTCGGCTTTTCAGACATAATGCTTACACCCTTTCAAAATATTGAGGGTGCTGACAACATAAATAGGCAGAATAAATATAGGTGAACTAGGCAGCATCCTAGGGTGGCACTTAAGGAAGGGTGGCAAAACTATTGAGTACCCCCCCCCCCTTTTAACACTCTACACAACTGGGCTACAGTAGTGTGGAACTGAGAAAGCCCAGAAACAATGGATCAAAGCTCTGCCAATCATGTCAAGTCAAGTAGGTTTCTTGTCATTTCAGATATACATGCAGTACACAGTGAAACGAAACAGGGTAGCAACACAAGAACAGAGACCAAACACCACCACAAGAGCACATAAGCAGGACTAAAGGGAGTGCAAGAAAATAGCCAGAAAAAAAACAACATTAATGCTGTCAACATCAGCTACACATCACTGCAGGCGTAGTGATGCAGCACCTCTGTTTTCAGTACAGGAGGAGCCCCACCACTTTACCACTTCAGCAAGCTATTGGTCCTCCCCTGTCAATAAGACTTTACTCTCCCCCACACGTTCCTTAGCAAAATTTTATGTCACTCCCTCTCATCAACACACAATGCTGTGTTGAAGCACTAAGATCGCTCTTTGCTGGAAGTGAGCTGCCCCGGAATTAAAGAATTAAAAGGTGTCCCCCACTATCTCTCCATATAGTGGATGTGATATATAAAGAATCTTGACTCTCGATACTGGAGAGTTATTTTAGACTAAAGTAAGATTCTGATCTGTTTAGGAAAAGTTTAGGAAGCCCAGGCGCTCCACATAAGGAAGGAAAGACGACACTGGACAACAGCAGGACACGTTAAAAGGTTTTAACTCCAGGTGTACTGCGACAGATGAAGTGATAAAAAAGCAAGGCGAGTGGAGCAAGTGGAGCGCAGGGACCACTGAAGTAGAGCGGGTGAACAGTGGGGTACAGATAAACGCGCACTTAAGAGTAAATACTAGGAGCAACTTCTGTATGTGAAATTTATAGTAAATGACAGGAATTACTACTGCATGTGCACTTAATAGCATATTATGTATGACTACATGTGCCCATAGTAGTAAATCATATGAGCAGCACTTAACAAACACTCTGTTCAGGCTCCTGAGGTCAGGGAGATGCCTCTGCAGCTTACAAGCAAAAATCAAACGCTTCAAGAGAACTTATTATACTCTTTACACACACAACATAAGAGATAACACCCCCCCCACACACACACACCCCCCCCACACACACACACACACACAAATTCTCTCCCTTCCATTCTCCCTTCCTCCAAACCCTTGCAGCATCTTGCCCACTTG
>JBBMFX010000037.1:3474545-3492622 GCA_037832545.1 Rhabdalestes septentrionalis | reverse complement strand
TGTACCTCAAAACACACACAATGGAAGCCAGCACATTTCTGCTGCCTTTTTTTAAAGAAGCATTTTTCAATAGAATAGATCAAGAAGTCTGCAGCAGGTTAGCGATTAGGCTGAAAAACACTGGGCTCTTCCTTTAACTATGTTGTCCGTTTATCTCCAAGTAATTCTTGGAAGACTGTGACTGGTATTTTTATTTTTTTAGAGGTGTGTCCATTCCAAAATAAGTGCTCAAGAAGAGGGAGCAGGTTCAATCTCTTCTCTGCCTGATTGTGTCTCGGCCTCCTCTGGGCTCCAGTCCCATCTCCACACGTGAAGCATGTGGTCATAGAAGGAGCAGGTGGCCAGCAGGCAGGACATGGAAGCTGAGTTCTCCCCCAGACTGGGGAGAGAAGCCTGGGGTGGTAGAGTGGCCGTCTCTGGCGGGACAGTGTGGTCGGGTATGTATCGGCCGGAGTCGTCCTCCAGGGAGGTGTCAAAGCTGGCAGTTGGGGATTCATACTGGATCCTAAGGTGGCCTCCAGGCTCTGTAAACTCCACTGTGGCTGGAGCTGGTTCCTGAGGGGAGGAGGGTGGGGGGCTGCTCAGAGCAAGATATGACCAGTCTGCACCGTAGGCTAAAGAATTGTGCAGGATGTAAGAAGCCAGGATGGGACACGGTTCTTCATTTCCATCTATGGAGAGAAGAAAAGAGAAGTAATCAAAATATTTGCGGCTAATAGGAATTGAATACAATTTACATGATCTCAGTCACACCTGTTTTTCAGGGTTTTTGCCTCTACTACACAGGAGTGTTTAAATATCTGTAGATGTCTCCATTAAGGAGTCGAGGTGGTTTGAGGCTAGTGCATGATTTAGGCATGCATGAAAAGTACCCAGTACATCCAACAGGGACTGGGGTTGCTGGTCTTACCCATGGCTTGCTGGCAGTGAAGGATGTGGAAGTCGTTGTGCATGCATGCGGCCAGGAGCAGGTGTTCTTGAGTTGGATGCCACTTGAGTCTCCACACTCCTCCACCCACTGCAGTTTCACTGAGGGGCTGTCGCATGTTTCTCCCGTCCCACAGCAGCACGTTTTCATCATAACTAAGGAACAGAGAATTTAGAATACATATATTCTGAATTTTATATCAAATTACATCACTTTTCTACTGTATTGGAAATTCTGTATTAATGCTTATGCATTATGTAAATTTCATGGCCTCGCTCCCTACTATGTATAAATCCTTCTACATCCATACACCACATCCAGGTCAATGGAGTTTGGTTTCCTTACAGTACCTAAATACAGAATATCCTCCTTGTTGTGACTCTACTCTTTGTTGTGTCTGTCTAGTCTTGTCATTGTGTAGAAAATGTAGTGTGTTTATTTTTGGTGTGCTTGTTTGGTTTTGTCTGTAATGCATGTTTGGGTTTGAGAAAGGTTCTATATAAATAATTAAAAATAATAAACAAATCAATTATTATTACTACAATTATGATTCTAATATCTGTAATTATAATGAACTCTACTCCTAAGGATATGTTTGATTTACCTGCCAGTAGCTAAAATGTGTTCCCGATGAGGATTGCTGTGGATGCTGCAGACTCCCATTGAATGCCTGTCATTGAAACAAATGAAATAGAAATGTGAAAACTCTCAATCCAGGTTTGACTGACTGAATATTTCAATATATTTAAATTGGACAAAATAAGCCTCTCACCTTTTACTGGTGAAAGTGGGAGAAGGACCCACTCTCAGATCCCAGCCTTTGAGTTTGCAGTCATCACCACCTAGAACAGCCACACAGCAACACCACAAACATAATGGTCAAACAAAAACACACAGTCCGTTCAATCCAGTCAGCCCAGCACAGTCCAAAGTCTCTCTAGCTGAGCCTAAATCTGGCAGCATTTAATTGGAATCTGAATCTTTCGTAGGCCGCATTTTGGCCTAAAATCAAAATCTCGATTAATTGAACATTTTAACTCGATTTCGATTAATGAACGATTATTTTGTTTATTTATTTATTTAGCCTTCATAGTTCATTGGCAAGTTTTGTACAGTAAATATGCTTCACATATTACAAGTAAGAGATATTTCGAATGAAGGGTGCATTACTTGCTTTTAAAATAATTGAAGGAAACACACTATCTACTACCTATGATTATTTATTGAACATCAATGTTGAACAACTGAAATTAAAGAACACATTACCTTAAACAAAGTCACTTTGTTCTTATAAGAAAGTAAAAATAAATAACTTGCACTTTTGGAAACAAAAATTATTTTCAAAATTTTTCTCATTAAAAATAGTGACACCACATGCGGTCGTGTTTTTAAAGGAAAAGTAATTGAAATAATTGACCTGGAAAATTTTTAGCGATTATAGGTACTGATGGTCGATTTTGATAACTTTTCGATTAATTGCCCAGCCCTACCGCATTTCCAGTTTTGATTTATTTAGTTACCCTGTGCACACACGGCTGTGTCAGTATCTTTGATTACAGAATGTGTGTTAAAGTGAATGAACCATTCATCGCCTAGAGATGGGGACTCTACATTGCGATTCAGTCACATATTGAATGACTCGTGACTGAACTCATCCCTGATGAACTAGACAGACTCGATACTTGTGAAATTTATAGATGGATGGATGGATTCCAGCATGACTGTGCCCCATAAAGACGTGGCTGGAGGAGTTCGCTATAGAAGAACTTGACTGTCCTGTACAGAGCCCTGAACTCAACTCCATCCGACACCTTTGGATTTAACTGGAACGGAGATTGCGAGCCCGACCTTCTCGTCCAACATTAGTGTCGGAGCTCATAAATGCTCTACAGAACGAATGGAACCAGATTCCCACAGAAACTCCAAAATCTTGTGGAAAGTCTTTCAAAATAGACTGGATACTGTGATGGCGGTAAAGGGACCAAGTCCATATTAAAGTCTATGCAATGTCATTAAAATCTCTGTTGGTTTAATGGTCAGACCTCCCAATATTTTTGCTCTTTTAGTGTGTGTAGCTTACCAGAATAAAGCAGCTGTGTATCCCAGTAACTGAAGGCGGAGATCCAGGCCTCAAAGTCATGAGCCTTCCACTGGGAGAGCTCATTCAAACTGGCCTCGCCAAGAGACAGCACAGTGAGAGAGCCGGTCGAGTCACTGGACACCAGGCGCGTGTCACCACTGTGAATAAAGAGAGGGCACGTTTACACTATTTCAGGCATATGGTGTATATTTATGACACAGAAATCAGATCTACTGGATGGGTGTGAGCTACTGATGAGAGGTGAGGACATTCATCACTGTCATAAGAAAGCCATTATGGATTTCAGTAATTAAAGTATCCTTGCATAATTAGTCCTGTTCAACTGAAATTAGTCCACCCGACATGTGTTATTGAAATCTCCATGAGAAATTGCAATGCAGGTACACTAAATTCAATAGAAAATGAAAGGTTAAAACTAAGTAATAAAATAAGCCAATTAAAGGCTCAAACTAAGTCATAAATGTACAAAACTATATATTCAAATAAACATTACCCATGTAAACAAGAGCTGACTAGTGTCCAAAATAATAATAGAGCATTTGTGCCCTCAAGCAGTGTGCAATTTTTCCGTTGATGTAGACGGACATAAATAACATACAGAAAGTGGGATACAGTGAGGTAGTGAAGTCTAGAGGCATTTTTCATCTAGTGCCAATTGATCAGCCTTACCAAGCAAAAGAATTTCATTTGAATGCTAAAAATACTAAATAGAATGCTTGAGTAGGACTGTCCCTTGGTAAATTTGATTTATGATGTTCATGTACTTTGCAAATACAAAACCTGCTTCCCAAGTACATCAGGAGAGTTGTATCTATATATGCCTGCTGTGTATTAGGCAGGGTTCAGCCTTTAATGCGCAGAGCCTCTTACCTTTCCCCTCTCCCTGTCGACCAGTCCAGCGACAAGGCTAATCTGTCTGGACCCAGCTCTGTGCTCGACACAAACTCCAAACAGACGTCCTGCTACCCAACAGCCATGTCAGGACGAAAAAGGACACTCAGTAGCTCAGCATAGACAACAATGAGTTTGAAGACTCAATCAGTCTTCAAATTACATGTGTGTGTATCAGTGCACAAGGAGCAATTGTGTATTTTTGAGTTTGCCCCCATCATTTTCTCTCAGAAGGCCATTTTAAAACAGTGAGACAGTGTCTCTGTGTGTGTGTGTTTTGTGTTTACCTGTGTATTGATGAGTGTGTGCAGCTGTATTTCTCCACGGGCCGTGGCCATCCCCAGCATGGGGCGCTCAGAAACTGGTACATGACACCTGGCAATGAGTAGAACAGAACAAGTTCACAAGATTGGTTTACACTGGATTTGTCAACACTAGAAATGTCATATTTTCCCAACTCATTTTACATGAACTTGCCATTTGAGATCTAGTATAGCTGGAGTGTCGATTCGCTGGATTTCAGTCAGGGGTGGGGTGAAGGTGCCCTGTGAATGAAACTGAAACAGGTACAGTCGGCCGGTCCTGCTTGGTGTCGAAGACTCCGGCCCGGCCTTCAGATAAACAGAAGCATGTATCTTTACACAGAAGCATCAATCCATCATTTGTTTCACTTATACTTAACCACTGTGGCAGGGATGCTGGGCAAAATGCAGAGAAACATCCTGGACAGATCACTAGTCCATCACACAGCAGATACATTTACACAGACACACCACACTCTAATTCAGCATCTCCAATTCTTGGGAGGAAAACCCACATAAAACATGCAAACAGAAAGGAACCTCAGAATCAAACATGGGCCAAAAGTTTTCAAAAATATGGATTTTGCAACAGCTTATTAAAAGGTAAATGTAAAGTGGACTTTGGCTAATGGCCTTATCTGACGCACCTTACACTCATTTGTTACAAGTAAAGGGTGAGGTGTCTTGCTCAAGGACACAATGGTAGGAAGTTGGGTTTTGAGCCTGCAATTGTTTCCCAACATCATTCCAAAATATGAATGACTTAATTTGTTAAGCGAATAGGTGCACACAACCTGCAGAAACGTCATAAAACCAATGAATTCAAAACACACTTAATTTTGCAGATTCATTCATTTCTATGTCTTGCACAGGATACATTTTTTTAAGTTATCAGTGTTTACATAATACATTTTATATTGCTTCTTTTAATATTTATATTTTTTATAGTTTTCAAACTGTATTCTTTCTCACTGAAGTTAGCCTATTTAAAACGGTCAATGGAAGCAAAATGTGAAGAAAGGGCAACTAAGATTGCCCCTCACTGGAAGTAAGGGGCCACATGAATTCAGCACTTAACAGGTGTGTCCCAATACTTGTGCTCATATAGTGTAACTGCAACAATAGCCATATGAAGACGTATAATCTCAGTACTGATATTTTTATCCATGTTGTGCAGCACAACATACACGATATGGACAAAAGTATTGGGACACACCTGTTTTTCAGGGTTCGGGCTAGGCTACTTACTTCCAGTGAAGGACAATCTTAATGCTTCAGCAGACAAAGATATTTTGGACATGCTTCCAGCTTTCTGGACAAGGGTTGGGGAAGAATATTTTGTTTTCCAGCATGTCTGTGCCCCATGGCCCAAAGCAAGCTCCATAAAAACATGGCTGGAATACAGAGCCCTGGCCTCAACACCATCCAACACATTTGAGATGAACTAGAATGGAGATTGCACGCCAGGCTTCTCTGCCAACATCAGTGCCTGAACACACCAATGCTCTACAGAATTAATGGGCACAGAACCACTCCAAAATCATATAGAGAGAGTAGAAGAAGACTATGTCATAGGTGCAAAGGGGCGTGTAACTCCATATTAAAGCGTATGTATTTACATACAATGTCATTAAAGTCACTGTAGACGATTCTCACACTCACCTGATCTCCTCCTTTCTGGAGCTGGTAGGTGCCACATGCCAAAATGTGGGACCACTGGCTGAGGGGGCACCACTCTACACTGTCTGCACTCAGCTCGGTGTCAAACACCTGCAGACTGCGGGTCCGAGAATGCCAGCCCATTTCAACAGGCTGAACATGCTACAGTGTTTAAACACATTCCCGGGTCTCCCTACATACACTCAGCACCACCAGTGAAAATGAGGGTCTTACTGGGACTCCACGTGTTTGTTCGGTTTCTCCAATCTCGCTCCTTCTCATGCTCTGTTCCCCTAGCAATGGCCTTCGAGCTCGCTGTCATTTATTCCATCGTCCAAATGAGACCCTAATTACTTTTAAGCACTTTTAAAGCGGCTCAGGCACTTTTTAAAGACTTTTATTTTGTAATCCGTTCCCACCACAACAGGAAAGGCCGCCCGGTTCGAACGTCCGAGTGTCTGTCTTTAAAATAAAAGTATTTTGTTTTGGAGTGTGAATGTGTGATTTTCGGCTGTCTTAGGCAGGTCAAAGATGGACCAAACTACTTTCCAGCCCAAAACGATCCTCTGTACCCTAGTAGACAAGAATGATGGGTCTAAATATGTCTGTTTTACTCAAAAGAAGGCAGAAAGATTAAACATTGGGTGAGTTGTGGAAACAGCTCAGGTTGTCAACAAATCTTATCTGTATTTTATTTTGTTATTGTGTATATAATTTGTATATATATTTCTAATCCGTTTGTCAGATTGAGCAATGGTGAAGATGTCTGGAAAGCAGATTTTACAGAAGAAACACTCTCCCAGCTTGTAAGTTGTCTTGGTTTTGCTGGGGAGTACGGCGTGGATAATATGGCGATGTGACTCCATCGTGAATACGATATATTATATAATCAAACGTCTGTTTAGTTTATCCCAGCTAACATCAATACCTCTACAACTCTAAGGATTGTAAAAGACAGATTCATTGTCACGGCGTTGTGAACTTGATACATTATCATACACTATTTAGTTTATTGTGGCTATCATCAGAACATATAAAACTTCAAGGGAATTTTAAAAATTTCATGTGGTTTTTAAAAAGGCAGAGCGGGTGTAAAATTAAACCTCTTTTATATTAGTTACTATATAGGAACCAGTTGAGTCCATTATGCCATTTTAATGTTATTTAGACATGTACAGTACACATTTTTGGAGCAGAGATAGATGTTTTGCTGCCTCATTTTTCAACGAAATTGTGAAGTATATCTTATACTGTGAAAATCACGTTTCATGGTGTGTGTGTTTTTTTGTGCCACTTTTGAGTATAATCCTTGTTTATTCTTTATAGAAGAAGACGTTTTCACTAAGATCTACAGAGGATTATGCCCTGAAACTGAAGTAAGGCTTGATAATCAAGCAATTAAAGACAGTAGAGTTGTGTAGACCTAAAAAGGACACTTCGTTTCGGTCTGAGGCTGTTCTCTTGGGTTCTGGGTGGCAGGGGTGCGTGCAGGAGTGGCAGCGCATTCGTCTCCCTGCAGGAGGATGGCGCCGTGCTCCACCTGGACACCGAACCTGCCGACGTGAATGTGTCTCTCACCAAACTCACAGATTTCGAGGGAAGGACAGAGCTCAAAGATCTGCTCTTCAAAATGGCAGAGAGTCTGATGCAGCAGGAAGCAGCTGGTAAACAGAATCTAGACATATATATTATTTTAATAAGAGATCTGTCGACATCTGATAAAAGTTGTTTTTGTGCCTTAATAGGATCCACATCAATGTCAAGCCCAGTTAAGAACCTACAGAAGAAGAATACTGGTGTGTGGTGATACTATCTTCATATCCTGACTTTTACACTTAAAGGGCCAATATTATCAAAACTGAATATGCCCTTTTTTGAATGAAATAGAGATTAATATAAAATATAAACCAGATTTAGATTTAGTCCAGCACAGTTTGATAGTTAGTAAAGTCAATAAACTTGGCCATTAACATTTGTGTTAGAGCCAGGAAATCACTCAACTGTGGACACACACCCTAAAGCTTAAAAACTATCCTCAGTCCTTAAAGTCCATCAATAGAATTTACAGATAATTTTGAATGTACTGTTTTTGTGATGTCACAAATTCAACATGTGTACTTATCTTATCTCCGCCTACTCAGCAGCAACATTTGAGCTCTGAACATTTACACAATATGAACAAAAGTATAGGGACACACCTCTTACTTATTGAAATCAGTTAGACACTGGCTTCCATTGAAGACGAGGTGCACTCTTCGTGAGGCAGAATAAAGGACAGCCAACTAGAACAGAGGTCATTTGCATAAATGATTCAAATGATGTGGGTAAGTAAAAGAAGTTGGAAAAATCCTTGAGGACAATTATAAAATAAAAGGTAGCATATGGGCCCTTTAACATTCTGGTTGATCTGTTTGTCGTGTTGATCCATATCTCCCCCCATATAATAACAGTGTCATTCTAATTTTAGGATTTGAACCTAGAAAACAGAACACAGGCCCAACGATAGCTGTACGGAAACGCCTTCCAGGGGATTCGCTTATCAACCCGGGAACAAGGAGGTAATGAGGAATCAGGAATGTTTGCCACACTTGCCTAATTCACAAGAGCACCTGCAGCAGAAATTCTCACTGTCTGTTCTGGTTGTTTTTTCAGGAAGCGACCTGCTACAGGAGTGGATTTTGATGACTGAGATAACCCCTGAATCTCCAGATGCTGATAAGGACTAGAATATTACAGTTTTAACCCACCAACACTATCACTGCAGTGACTATAATCTCATTTTTAAACAAATCCATTTTCACTATGGTCTGCTTTTATGAACTGCACCTCTAGAGACTATTTTAATGAAGAATCAAGCAAGTGTGATTTAATAATTTTAACTGAATAACCGAAATAAAACATTTTTTTAAATACTCTTGTATGCCTTCATATGATGAAGAGATCTGTCTTCATTGTTATATTACTGCAATATAGTGAGTTGTTCATGGTTATTAGCAGTAATGCTACAAGTGCTATGACCATAAAAACACAGATTCGGTGCGGAGAAACAACACCATCAGTGTAGAGTGATTGCATAGCGAACAGTAGCTGATTGGTTGAGCCCAGTCTGCTATTTTAATGGTATTAAAATAAAATAGCATAAAACTGCTATATGGTGTGAGGGTATGGTAAAAAAAAAAAGTGTGTGTTGTATCTGTGCATAAGAAGCTGCAGCGGATTCTAAACAGGAAGGGGTGGCAATTAGTTGGGATCTCATGAACCACATCACCTGTCTCATTAGTCCATGGGCCCCAGAAGCATTTTAAATGGAGGGGAACTGAAATGGTTGCAGTGCCCATTTATTAGTCATTCCTCAAACTACATTAGAACAGCTGTGCATTGACACATTATGACAGTGGAGCCCTGGGAGGCTTTTCGTTCTTGCCTGTGTTCTGACAGTCCCTGCACTTCAGTATTATTTAAAATGCTTAGCCCAGTTTTCTTCCCAGTTTCGTGAGGTTCAGTTCTACACATGAGATAAGACTCCCCCAGTACACAATCCCACCAACACTACATTCCCACTAAACTACTAATACTATCTACCAATACTACTACCCCCTAAACAGGGCATTTTTGTAACAATTCTTTTAAGACTGAAATACACTATATGGACAAAAGTATTGGGACCCCTGACTATTAGTCTGACAGGCTTTTTTGCCACTGTATTCAAACACAGAGACTTTAATATGAAGTTTGTCTTACACACAAAGTCATCAATAACAGCTTCCACTCTTCTTGGGAGACTTTCTGCAACGTTTTGGAGTTTCTGTGGGAATTTTTGCCCATCCATTCGGAGGTGATGTTGGATGAGAAGGCCTGGCTTGCAATCTCTGTTCCAGTTTATCCCAAAATGTCCTGGATGGGGTTGAGGTCAGGGCTCTATGTGTGCCAGTCAAGTTCTTCCACACTGAACTCCTCCAGCCACGTCTTTACGGAGCTTACATTGTGCACCGGGACACAGTCATGCTGGAACAGACCCTAAACCTCTTCCCCAAATTTGGAAGCATGGCATTGTTCAGAATGTCTTGGTCTGCTGATGAATTAAGTTTTGAATTTGTCTTTTTGTCTGTTTCAGTCTAGGTCTGTTTTGATCGCAGTATATATTTCAAAAAATGTTTTACGTGATGTGGGCTCCTCATTATTCATGCGGCTGAATTTCAAAAGTGCAGTTGTGGGTGGAAGATGGAAGTGACATCTCCTTGGAAAAATATATTTGGCATGAGATCCTATGTCCTCGTGTCTTTTTAACATGTCTTCCAATCGCAGAGATTAGATGCAACGAAGGGAACTATGAAAGATATGAGCCAACCTGAATGATTTGAGTGCGAGTGCATGCACAGCACCCACCATCCACGCCCCTCCCAACACACACACACACACACACACCCCTCCACCCGAGCTACTCAG
This sequence comes from Rhabdalestes septentrionalis, assembly GCA_037832545.1. Taxonomy (NCBI): domain Eukaryota; kingdom Metazoa; phylum Chordata; class Actinopteri; order Characiformes; family Alestidae; genus Rhabdalestes; species Rhabdalestes septentrionalis. The sequence continues at coordinate 3,482,295 of JBBMFX010000037.1, read as the reverse complement.
AAGTTCAGAAGCTCTGTAATAAAATCATGACACCCTGGGCAACACACAATTCAACAATTTATTTAATTTTCTTTCCAGTTCATATTAAAAACACCTGAACACCTCATCACAAGAGCATGGAAACATAATAATCAGAAACGAGCTTAAAAGTCAAATCAGTCGGTTACAAGGGGGTTCATTTGGCGAGAGATCAAATGAAGTTTCAATGCATGAAAAAAAACATAAACGAATACACCCATGTCTAAGTACCCACACACACAGTCGCATGCAGAGGTTTGGGCTCTCCTGGTCTAATCTCAGGTTTTGTTGATTTTCGAAGTGACTATAAGCACACATTGAGATCACGATTAAATATAGCATTAAAACACATTAGCATGTTCATATTAAACCTACCTTTTTTGGTTCTGGTTCTTCTTTTGATCTTAAAAATGAGTGCACTAACTAGAGTGCACATCTATTTATTTAATCAACATTTTGGAACAAAATGCATAAAATGTGCCATCATGTGAACAAGCCTTACTGTATGATTAGGTTTATCAGTTTAATGCAGGAAATATACAGTAATTCTATATTAAAATGTGCATTCTCTATAGTGGACAGGAACTTACTTCTACTTAGAAAATCAACAAGATGTGTTGATTTGACAAGTAGAGCCCAAACTTTTGCGTACGACTGTTAGCGACGTCTAAAAGTACTCACCGCCAACAACTGATTCTTCTCTTAACTGACTCTCAATAGATCCATTGCACTGCTCCCCAACTAGGAAATCTAGCTCAACTGGTTGCTGGTGTCTTAGACCCTAATATCAAAACGCATCAAATCTGGTGTTAAACGCATCTGGCACTGTTCAGTTCCTGAAATGAGATTAACCAACAGATTTGAACGCTTGACTCCTATTTACAACAAAATGTTCCGAGTAGCAAATGAGTGTTCAACTCACGTTTAGTCCGTACATCTAAAAAATATGCTGTGTTGTCTCCCTTTGGTCATTTCACATGGAAAAATAACACACAGGTTTGCTCTGCCCCCCTCACAATTAATCATCAACAAGGTTTTTATCCTCATCTACTCGGAAAATAGAGAACATCACATTCAAAAGCCAGGATATGGTTCTGCCTCGTGTCTGCAGAACACAAACCGCCATTAGAAGCTAAAAGCACTGCATGAGCCACACACTGGACAGGGCTTAAGACTGTCAATACGCTATAGCACGGATCAAGTAGAACTTACAGCAAATTACAATCCCGGACACATCAGGACATCGATTCAAATTATTTCAAACCATAAGAGAAAAAAACACACATCTTTTCACTTCTTTAGGACACATTACAATAAACTGGCTGAAAATGAATTACAGAAAAAATGTCAAATAAACACAAAATGCAAGAAAAAAAGCTCCTGATAAGGTCCTGAAATCGGTCTCTTTTTTGTTTCTTAATAACAGTGAATCAAAAATTCACCTTTGGCTTCACAGTGATGGCGAAACGGTTATCTCGAACATGTACTGTACATTGACATCTCGCGTGTGAGCTCGCGCCTGCCCGATGCAGTTCTCTGCATGTTTTGTTTTGTTTTTAAACGTGAGGGTAGCGATCCGTTTCCACAGCCCGTCATTACAGAATCCCAACAAGCTCAAAGTAGTCTGTGTAGAAAGTGCTCCGTCCCCCAAAATCCCCAAGGTTTTCAGGAGGCACCAATCTGTGCAAAGCGCTTCCGTCTTCATGCCATTAACATTCACTGCATGGTCGCACGGTGTCCTCTGGGTTAGGGCCGGTTCTGACCGGTATGACTAAAAGGCCACATAATCGTAAATACCCCCGAGTCGCTCTTTCAATGTTTTAGGATCTAAACCCGGCCCTTTTAAAGGTGCATTTTGTACATCAGCATTCTTTTAACGGTTCAAAGGATAACATCTTCAAAAAACATCTCAAGAGGGAAATTAAATCATTCTTCCACCTACAGACGAAAAATATAGGACATACCACAGGCTTGACTCTATAGCATGCTCTCAAGGCAGGTTCAACATATTACCAAAGGTTAGGTCCAACTACAAAAAGTCATGTAGTTATGTAAGTACTTTAACTAAAAAAAACACCCCAAAACGATTAGAACCGGTCATAAAAATAACATACGATACGAATGCCGAACCCAAAATGGTTATACCTTATAAGGGATGATATGTTATCTCATGACATCAACAATTTATTCCAGGGTGGTTTAGTCAATTAACTTCAATGTAAAAAAACAAACAAACAAACAAAAACTCATATCTGACCGAGTGTCCTTTCAACAAATACATTCTCTTTTAATTCCTTCCAGCAGGCTTGAATCTAAAATATGAACGCAGTTCAACAAAACATCTCCAAATGCAAAAATGCTCTTGATAGCAGCGGGCGGACCGTACCCAGGGCTTTCTCTGAGTTTTGTCCTGTGCACCACATCAGCTTTCTCTTAATTGTAATTCCCAGGCACCGTCCATTCCTGCTGTCCACTGAAACACAGCCTTGTACTGGTGGTGTCCAGCAGGGCTCCATACTAGGTTCGCTGTTGCAGTGCAAAACTAGAAAAACTGCCCATCTGTTCGTAAGGCCAAGTAGGTGGACCTTTTTCCAAGGAGAAAGTAGCTCAGGAATGTCTCTCGCTGGTCAGGCTGAAGTCTTTACTTGAGGCTTTGCTTGTTATCCGCCCCTTTTTCGCCTTAACTGCTGTTTTAGCAGAGAGTATCCGTGTTAAAGGACAATTGCACCTACAGATAAAAGGAGAAAGACACAACCTGTTTAGCATTCACCATGTTTAAAGTATCTTTTGTTCAGTATGTCAAAAGCAAAAGGCCAAAATGACAAGAACAGCACCAACTTTGTAATACTAAACACCTTTTTTTCTCAAGAAATAGTGAGGTATTAATTAAAAACTGGTTAAAGTGTTTGTGAATATTTGTAGCAATAGTGTATTCTCCTTTTGAGAGTTTAATTGCAATTCTGCTATTATCTAGCTCCTGAGGCTTTGATGTTTTGTTAACTCAGGAGTGTAAATAAGTATTAAAAATCAAATAAATCAATTAAACAACTCCTATTCAATGGGACTATGGTTAACAAAGAATGCTTTTCCCCAAAAACAAGAAAGAGTTTATACAATATCCAATATATACAATATCCAAAAATGGAAGAATATTGAAAAACATGTTTGGTTCAACTAAATGAACAGCGTCTTCATTCTGTGTTTGTCTTGTACTATATGTACATAATGTGAAATATATAAAATGTCTCTGTATGTACATAATGTAAAATATATATAAGCTCCTCATTCTGTAGCCTCACCCTCTCTTCCTCGAAGCTGATAAGTCCTTCATCATCATCACTCCCCAGCTCCTCTGGTTCTTCGCTGACCAGTGCACTCAGTTCAGTATTCGCCGGCCGAGGCCGCAGGATGCTCAACAGGCGCTGCAGTGGCGACTGACCGCCACTAGAGGGGGAACTCTCCTGCTGCTCCAGGTTGTCACTTTGCTTTTTGGCAAAGTTCACAAAAACCTGAGCAAAGAAATTAAGAAAAGAGTGAAATATGCACTATCAGCTGGTGAAAACACCTAAAGCAACGGCATGGAAATCCATTTAATCAAAACCCATCTCCATTCACCATATGCAGTGACTACTCACATTGTCCAGAGTAGTCTGGCTAACTGAGTAATCTTCTATGCTCAGCACCTCAACCACCTGCTCCATCTTACTGAAGACCTGAGCCAGAGAAATGCGCTCCGATTTCAGCTGATACTGTATCTTAGTGTGGTGTCTCTCCTGAGGGTGAGAGCAAAATAAGGAACTTTAATTACAACAAAAAGCTAGAAATCACAGCGCTGTAAATCTCTGACCATGTAACATTTCAGTCTCGCTCTTCTTCGTCGGCTAACCATGATTCAGTCCACTAGAACACTACAAACTGCAATACGATTCAGCTCAACTCCAGTATTTTGGCTTTGTTCAGATGTATTGATAACAGATATTGTTTGTATGAATTATAATTCATATACATATTATAATCTGTATTAATATTAATATAGATAATTAAAACATCATGTTTAAAAATCAAGGATTTTGTTATGGGCATAATTGGAATTGATTGCAAAATCAGATGTGAGCAAATGTTCCATTGCAGAATACATATTTAGAATACATATATTGGCACAAGGGTGGGCAGTTATCTACGCATTTGTTAGTTCAGAACATGAAATCTGAAATACAAAATATCTGCCATACATTTTCAGTGGTCATGGAATCCAAACCTTTAAAATAGCCTCTGGGAAATTCCTGTTGAAGAAACGGATCACTTCCTTCACACTGGCCGTGGTCTTCGTGCGCACGGTGATCATATAGCCATCCCCGAACCTGCCGCAAGAAGATTTATGAACACACTTGTGGAGGGAGGATCTCTAAATGATTTTCAGGAACGATTAAGCACTCTCACCTGTTCTTGAGATGCTGAATGCTGCCCAGACACTTAAACCTGCCATTAACCATGATCCCCAGCCTGGTGCACAGTGCCTCGCACTCTTCCATACTGAGAAAATAAAAAGCTCTTCATACAGTGAACCGGCTATAAAACATCAGGCAGTGTATTCATAACCATTTCCTGTTATGGATTTCTGGGAGTGAGCTTTTAGCAATAAATTCTGGTCAGACGTCTGGTTCCATTCATCAACATTGTGAAAAACAAAAACCACTCTGGGGGTCTTTGTTTACATCCCACCCATTTAGCCATACAGTCAGCCACACAGATGGCAACATGCAAAATTAAAATTGTATACAATAAGACCCACGGTACTGTGCAAATATCTTGGAACACCCCCCCCCCCCTTTCTTTATCACAAAAATTCTTAAATCCAGACTTTCTTGTATTATTAATGTAGTTTTGAGGAAAGTTCTCCAGGCTTCCTGAAAGACTTTCAATGTCTCAGTTCCAGTCCAGTCCCTGATGCTGATCAGTTTCAGAGGAATGTTGTTGTTTTTTTGTCAAGACACACATATACCTACATATTCGAGTATAACAAATCTAACTTTTGTCCTGAACCAGTGCAGAACCGGAAGCAGATGATTCCAGATGATCAGGCAGTGTTCAGTATACTGGTGGTGCTGAATGCTGTGTGGATGGAACTCCTTTATCTAGGCTCCATTTATCTTTAGGAACTTTGCAGCCTGTCACAGTGAAACATGTTTTCCCATTTCTTTAATTGAATCTACTCATAATGCCAAAATTTGACACGCATTAAATAGTATTTTGGCACCAACAAAGTGATTTATATATAATTGGTCAAGACCGTTGCACAGTACTAAATATTTTTCCCTCAAATATCACTTGCTCTTCTGAAATACAAATTATGTAGTAGATATTTATAATTTTATTTTCCCAACATTAATTACAATCCATTACTAATTACAAGCAATAAAATGCAGCATAATCTTGCATCTGTTTACATAGCATCAACAGTTTTATCACCTGTGGGATGTCAGCACCACCGATCTCCCCGTCTTGATGATGTCAAGAATGAGGTTCCACAGGAAACGGCGGGCTTTGGGGTCCATGCCTGTTGTGGGCTCGTCCTGCAACAGAGGGCTTTATCAGGGCGGAGCTCACTTACTGTGTTTCACCAATTCATCCAGTATTTAAGAACACATAAAGATAGCGTGGCTAATGAGCTCTAACCAGGAAGATCAGGGACGGGTATCCGATCAGAGCGATGGCCGTGGAGAGCTTGCGCTTGTTTCCTCCACTGTAAGTGCCCGCCGGCTTATCTGCATATTTAGACAACTCGAGCTTCTCCAGAGCCCACTGCACAACCTGTGGGGAGAAAGATAGACAGAGGAGAGAAGAGAGGGAGACAGGAGAGAGTAAAGTAGAGAGGGACAGAGAGGAATAAAGAGGAACGGAAGAAAAGAGCATGAAGGAGAGAGGAATTAATATGGACAGAGAAGAAAGAAGGGATACAGCGAGCAGGGTAATGAGAAAAAGATAGAGAGAAAGAAGGAGGAAAAGAAGAACAGAAGGACATAGGGGGATAGAGGCAAGAGAACATGGGTTAAATGTAGACAGAAGAAAACAGAGAGTGTGCACGGGAAAGAGGAATAGGGAGAAAGAAAAGAATGAGGGAGAGCAGACACAGAGACAAAGCAGAAGAAAGAAAGAGAGAAGGAAAGGGGTAAATGTAGACAGATATGAAAGAAGAGAGTGAGCAAGGAAAACAATGGAAAGGTAAGGGAAAAAGAGAGAAGGTGGGAGGTAAATAAAAGGACAAAGAGGAATAGAGGCAAAGCAGAAGAGAAGAAAGAGAGAGAGCAAGGAGACAGGGGATAAGAAAGGTAGAAAAAGAGAAAAGGAGGGAGAGAAGTAGAGAGGGAAAAGAGGAACAGACAAAGCACAAGGGATGAAAGAGACAAATAAAGAGAAAGAAAGTGAGACAGAGTGATAAAGGCAGACCCAAGAAAGAACAGGCATCAAGGTGTACAAGGAAAATGGGGAAGTAGAGAGGAACAAGGGGGATAGAATCAAAGTGAAAGAAAAGGAAAGAGAGAGCAGAATAAAGATAGAGAAAAAACGAGAGGGCAAGGCAGACAGGAAAATAGGGACAAAGAGATGAAAGGAGAGAAATACAGAGCGAAAAGGGGATGAACACAAAGCAGAAGGGCAAAAAGAGGAAAAAGGGAGTGAGAGAGGCAGTTAAATTAGTGATGAACTGGAGCTGTGGGGGTGTAGCATGATGGAATTACAGGGAAAGTGGGAATAGATGTGAAAATGGTGCCATAATGGCTGGGCTTATAGTGGCTTAACAGCTGTTCACAGTAATAGCGGGAAGGCTAATCGCTAACAGCACTGTGCCCTGCAATCAAAAACAATTAAAGGAAAATTTCACTGAAAATACGCCCACATGAACTGCGACATCTGAGATGTCAGAGCCATAATACATCAACTGACTAAAGGGAAATACAGTGTATCGACAGAAGTATTGGGACACCTGAGTGTTACACCAAAAGGGACTATAAAGATATTACATTCCGGTACATATTAAATAATATAGACTTGAGTCAGGAGTCTATGTGGCCAGTCAAGTTCTTCCACACTGAACTCATACAGCCATGTCTTTATGGAGCTTGCTTTGTGTACCAGGACACAGTCGTGCTGTAATAGTAAAAGTTTCTTCCCCAAACTGTGTCCACAAATTTAGAACCATTGTTTTCCAAAATGTCTCGGCCTGCTGGAAGTAAGGCTTGTAAAAAACAGGTGTGTCCCAATACATTTGTCCATATAGTGTATGCTACTATTTGAGTGTGTTCAATTCTAACAATGCCATATCCACCCATGTGGACACTATAAGAGTCCAGGAAAGCACAGCTGCAGTTATAAGCTCCTTGGGGGCCTTTTAGCAAGTCCTTCACCCAAGCCTACACAACAGACGTGTTGCTGTGTAATATTGGTTAGTGTTATGACATATAACTCTCTGTGTCTGTGTGTGTGTGTGTGTGTGTGTGTGTGTGTTTACCCGATCCTGATCCTTCCAGGGTATACCCCGGAGTCGTGTGTACAGCTCCAGGTGCTCTCGTGCTGTCAGGTCCTCAAAAAGAGCATCAAACTGAGGACAGTAGCCAATACTCTGCTGCACACGCAACAACTCCTTCAGAATACTGGAGAGAGAGGGAGAGAGTGGGGGAGAGAGAGAGAGAGAGAGAGAGGGGGAGAGGGAGAGAGAGAGAGAGTGGGGGGGGAG
>JBBMFX010000037.1:3451565-3461565 GCA_037832545.1 Rhabdalestes septentrionalis | reverse complement strand
TTATTCTACTGAACATTACTGACATTTCTCTTTGGTTCAGTATTGATTAGCTTGTTAAGGATGTTAGAGGCTGATAAAGAGGGTCTCACATTAATAACAGAGGCCTGGAACAGAACAAATACACAAGAGACCCACTGTGTCTCAATTTGACAAAATAATAACCCAGTTTCTAACTACAGGTGTTATATAGCTCTGTATAAATCTCAACATTTTAAAGGGCCCCTATTTCTATCATTTACAGCCTATGATGTTTTTATACAACCAATATAAAAAGCAGTAAATTGTACAGAACAACTGGAAGAATACCCTTGAGTAAAAGTCTCCTTTTGGATTGGAATTGTCAGAACGATGCCTCGCATTTAATAATGTAACACAGTTTTATTCTAAGTAATTCCAGACCTTTACTATTGGTCTGTCCATCAAAACATTTTCCAATGACATCAAATTAAAAGGACAAAAATTGAGATTTATTCTGAAAACAGCAATATTTAGACCATTGGATGGCCGCACTGCTGCACATGCTTCTTGAGGAGCCAAATATTTAATTTCCCCTCACTTCCCAGTCAACTCCAATACTCCTATAAGTTCAAAGAGGAAGGGCAGGGCGTATTGCTGCAGGATCAACAAATAAGTGTTTGTGATTGTGACATCACAACCATGACACATCAGGTGCACAGATGAAAGGAATCTTTTAAAATGTGGGGATTTTCAGTATAGTGAATCAAACTTTTCCATTAGAAATGTAAGTAAAGTTAGTTTTTCAACAACATGAAGCCATTTTAAAAGAAATGTGTCGAAAGTCTTAACACCCAAAACATGACAATGACATTGTGTTGTTTGGAGCTTGAGGACTGACTTGTCCATCTCCTTGCGGATGTCCTCCTCAGCCATGCCCTTCAGACGCGAGTAGAACCAGAGGTGCTCCTCCACACTCAGCTTGTCGAAGAGCACGTTGTGCTGGGGGCACATGCCCAGGTTCTGCCGAATGCGCTCCATCTCCGTGCGGATGTCGTGGCCGTAGATGGTGGCTGAGCCAGAGGTGGGGGGAAACAGTCCAGTGAGGATAGACCTGGAGATACAGTCCATAGAAATCAGATTCAAACTAAATGCCACAGGGTGTAATTTGGATTTGTCTATGTATGTTTTTTATACTTTGAAAGGTTTGGCTCCCATCCACTTCCATTAAATGACTACCAGACTGCCAAGGCTAAAGCTAAAAATCTTCGTTTGTGTTCTGCTGAAGAAACAACGTCACCTACATATTGGATGCCCTGGGGTTAAGCAAATAAACATCAAATTTTCATTTTTGAGTGAACTATACCTTTAACGGAGCTGCAGAGAATTAAAATGCACTCCGGGTCTAACGGTGCATTTCTCCCGCAGCTCGGACCACGGAAAAACATATATATATGTTTTTTCCTTATATGTATGTGTGTGTGTGTGTGTGTGTTTGTGTGTGTGTGCGTGTTTGTGTGTGTGTGTGTTAGTGTGCCTCCCATGAAAGCTATGTTTTTTATTGTGAAGTTTGAGGCAGGTTGGTGCCTGCTCAGTAGATCCACGCGAAAAAAGTAAGAAAAATAGTTTATTTTGCACTTCGGCACAAGTGTTTACAGCTGGCTGGTGGTGGAAAAATGCATTTGAGTTGGTTTTGAGACATTTGTGTGAGTTTTGAGCGAGATATTCAGCAGAGGAGCGTGTAGGTCGGCCGGGTCTCGCGGCAAATTCAAAACGGGCCATGTGGCTATTGGGGCAGAAAAAGAAAAGCTGTGTTTAGCGGTTTGTTTGTTTATATTCTACCTCGAAAATATGGATTTCTGAATCCAAGATGGCGAATACAAGATAAGAATACATTCAGCCCCCTCCCACTGAAGCCTCGAGTATTCGATGTTTTTCACTACCGAATACTCGAAGCTCAAAAGATGGCATTCGGACCAGCCCAAAACAAACTACAATCGGCTAATTCTGAAACAATTCTTCAGTTGATGTCTTAACCACCAGTAGATTTAGAAATCAGGTATAACGTTTTTTCCAAATTTCGGCTTTTATGCAAGTTTCTGTTTTTCCCCTGTTCTCATGTCTATGTTGTTGTATACATTCTCCATGTGCCTGTGTTTATGTGTCTGTCCCATGTGCATGGATTTTGGCCCCGCCTGTGGGAGGGCTGGTGACCTGCTGGTTCGGGAGTTGCCCCCTGTGATGGTGGGTTCAAATCCCAACGCTACTACCCAGTGCACCACCAAGGTACCCTTGAGCAAGATACCATCATCAGAAACTGCTCCCTGGGCATCCCCCACTGCCTCACTTAGTGAATGGGTTAAATGCAGAGAAACAATTTTACATTGTGTGCTGTGGTGTGACTATAAGGGCCATTTTACATTAGCCCCGCCCCCTCACTGTCCTGTTCACCTGTCTACTCTCTGTCCCCACCCCTGCCCAGGTGTTCTCATTTCCTTCATTAGCATAACTATCCCTGTATTTCAGTCTGTGGGTTCACTGTAAAACCTCTTGTCAAACCTTCAAAGCTTTGTTTTGGTCCTTTCTAGTTGTGTTAGTTTCAGTGTGCTTTTGTTAAACCTCTTCATTTTCCCATTTCTATCCCCTTGTTCCCTCCCCTGTGCTCCTGTTCTTGCTGTTCCTTGGACCATCTTGAGCTTGTCAGAATGTGACCACTGTTGTGACGCCCTATAGAGCCCTCTATGAAAAATTCACATATTAAATAACTTTGAATGACTTTTCATTTAAACAAGAAAGACATTTTTTAATTCTCTTCTAAATATATTTTGGTTTGATTAACCAAAGGCACATACTGTGTTCGCCAGTCTGACGCACACACTTCACTCTCTTACATGGTGGTGGTCTTTCCAGCCCCATTGTGTCCCAGGAAAGAGACAACCTGGTTCTCATGCAGGTTTAAGCTCAGCTTGTTCAGGGCCAGCTTGCTGCCTGTCTTGTAGACTTTGGTGAGCTTGTCTATGCAGACCACCAAAGGCAGATGACTAGGCTCCTCTTCGATCCCACGGGTTTCCTCTGGGGGCAGCACACAGAGATCAAAACCACTTGGTCAATAAATGTCATTCAGTCATTTTTGACCATTTCCCTCTGCAGATTCATTCTGAAAACATTTATTTATAACATAATTTATAACACAACTGTCCAACAACCTTTTGTAGAATAACCCAGAACTGCTGCATGTGCACTACATGGACAAAAGTACTGGGACACACCTGTTTTGGGGACCAACTCCATATTAAATTCTATGTATGTGAATGCAATGTAATTAAACTTTTTATGTATTGTTAAGGCGTCCAAACACTTTTGTCCATATAGTGTAAATCCAAGATTGCTTAGAGACCAGTGACTCACTGCAATTGCTGTGATCTAGCAATAAAATTGGTTAAAATATATCTGTACCAAGTGTACCTGAGCGTCTGTGCTCCATTGCACATGCCTGATCCTCTTCCATCACGCTGAGCCTGGCACTGCTCCCCCACGGCCACTCCCATGTTTCGATACGGCCGCTGCCCAGCCAGTAGGATTTCTGCAGGGGGAAGTACCACGGTCGGGGTAGCCCATACATCCCTGCAGAGTCAGAGGAACACTATGAAATCCAGAACAAAAAGATTTAAAAAGTCTACAAATCTCCTTAAGACAGGATGTAGCTCCCCGGGGATAAAAGCAGTGACTGGCAGTTGTTACAGAAGGTTGTGGTCAATAATTAAACTTTACTCTGGCACAGAGAGTGCGTGGTGAACAAGCAGAACTTAGGCGTAAAGGATAAGGAGGACTTTGAGTACTAGACCTATAGATTTTGCTGCAATTTTGAATAAAATCAACTTTATAATCATACATTCCTGTTCTACCTTGGTATATTTATTTTGTGTATGTGTGAAATAGCATATAAGCAAATAGTTTTCACCCTCACAATGTTAGCTATGATAAGGGAAGAGCACAACTAGGTCAGTTTCATGTGACCTAGTTGTGACATGCCTTCGTTTTTGGACCTGAAAAACATACCTGGCTGGGATTCCTACATTTTAGGGCTGGCCCAAACAACTTGAATTGGTATTTGAGAACATTTACTATGTGGATCTTCATCTTTTTTCTAGCTACAAAATGTCAGCAGGGTTTAAAAAGGCTACAATCACTGCTTATATAGCAAAATACTATGCATGAGCAGTGTTATCACCTATTGGATATACGCTGAACTGCAATTACTTCACTACTTCAAATTATGGCAATAATATTTCAAAAGGGCGATTTCAGGAATGTGTATTTTAGCACTCGTTTGAAAGATTAGTTTATGAAGGCCAGCCCTACTAAATTTGCCTTATTTGTCCAGGATTTGGTTTCTTTCCTTCTCTTTAACCGCGTACTCTTTTCTAAAACAAAGATATGGTCACCCTAGTCAGTGAGGCCTTGAGCGATCCAAACAGTGTGTTTGTATGATAATTATGTGGACAATTCACCTGGATGTACAGCCTCTATGTACCAGGTCAGCACTCCATACACAGTGGCGTCGATGATCAACATGACTATGGACAGCAGCAGGTTAAAATCATCGCCCTCTACTGGTGACTGGTTGATGGTGCGCCACTGGATGCCGACTCCAGCCACCTCGTACAAGGCGAAGTACTTTGAGCCCAGGCCAAAAGCAGTGGTGGACATCAGAGACTGCAGGCAGAGAGGAAGTGGCATATGAACGGAAGGACAGATGGTAGCTTAGATGTAGACGCCAAGGAGAATATTACCTATTTTTATCTTAAAGCTCTCTGTACATTGGGGTAATGAGTGTTGCTCTATTGACCACGGGGAAGCTACTTACCGCAATGCACTTCTCAAACGCAGTGATCTTGTCATGGGCCACCTCCTCTCTGATGGCCACATACATGTAGGGAACATAGCTCAGGAAATAAATAATCCCACCACACGCTGAGGCCAGCTTGGCTTTGGAGTAGATCACTGAGACCAAGAAACTAGCAGAGAAAACAACAAGAGGGATTACTCAGAAGAACAGATCACTGATAGACCAAAGTGCAAGCAGGCTTCAAGTTGACTGCATGATACTTAAAGCCTGTTTTAACTGTGCAATGAGTTCTTATAATGGATACACAATTCCTAAGACAATTCATGTACACACTGAACTATTCTGCCTAACTAACACTCACAACTGCTACTGTAAATACCCATTATTTATTATATACTGCACATTCTCTGCCCTGCTGATGCTATTATTAATTTTATTTGCTGTTCTGCAATTTTTGCACAACCAAAGTTTCTGCTTCATAAATGTAATATTATGACAAATACTGTATTCTTTCAAATGTGGACTGCACTGAATATTGTCTTTTTGTTGCTCCTGTGTTTTTCTTGTAATCTCTCTCTTTCTCTCTTTGCACTCTGGGTGTTTTGTCCTTTCTGCACTTATGTAGTCTTGGGTGTTTTCTGTTTTTTTTCTAGTGTTGCTCCATGGTCCTGGAGGAATATGGTATTGTGTATATATTACTGAAAGTACAAAAAACCTACTTGATTTGACTTGACTTGACACAGAGTCTACACAGTAGCAATGTAAAAAGGCTGAAACTGGTGTTGTAACATATGCATAGAGTAACACTTTACCAGAACATTATGGTGGCGATGGCGTAAACAGTGAGGAAGAGCCAGATAATGAAGGGGTCGCTGTGGAATAGAACCTTGCCGTACTTCAGTATAGCCGTCAGTGCCGTCACTGATATGGAAAGCTGTACAAAGCCAGTGATGAACCAAGCCACCCAGTGGACAGCGTTATTCAGACCCATCATCTTCATCACCTGAGAGAAGTTATCACCATAATCAACAATATCAGAATGAATGCAAATCAATGATCTATATTTATAATACTAGTGAGATGATAATTTAACTAATACTCAAATTGTTTAGATGTCAAAGAGTTTGATTATTTTTTTTAAGCATTCAATACTTTCTGTTATGGTCTATAGTGTTTATATAACATATGATGGCATTGTGATAGACTGCAATTCACTACAGGAAGCACTGGGGGCGATATAGGTTCTATAGGGTCATTATATCATAAAATACTTTTATGACGATGGAACAAAAAGGGCAGAAACTGCAGAAGGCATGTTTTGATCAGTCAGATAATTGGATAATAGGTAAATATCGTAAAGTGGCTCCTTATAGTCACGCACGAACACAGTGTGGAATTCTGTTTCTGCATTTAATCAATTCACCAAGTGAACGAGGGGGTTGCCATAAACGAGGGGCACCCGGGGTCAGTGTATGGCGACAGTACCTTAGTGATGACACTAGAAGTGCTGGGATTCAAACCCATAACCCTCTGATTGCAGGGGCAGCACCCTAACCACTAAGCCACCAGCAGTAATATTTAAATATAGACCAAACCTACAGTACTAACTGTGTGATGGTTCTTACCTCTTTAAGCCGATGCTCCTTCTCGGCAACTATGTGCTGGATCATCATGGCCACTGAGTAGACCCAGGAGATGACCATACACAGAGGCATCATGTGCTCTATCACAAACAGAAAACTGCACAAACCAGCAGAACTTAGTGGCATATTCCTGCAAGCGCAATTCAGTAACATGCTGACTTCAAGCATAGTAGCATATTACCCAACGTGTAACGGCTATTATAACAGTCAGTTATCAACACTTCCATCGCACTTTCACAGCCCTTCAACATCCTTCCCAGAGTCGCAAACCTCTGGGATTTGTCTAATGACGACTGAGGCAAGAAGCATCCGGTGAAAAAACAGAAGGGCATGAATGCAGATGTCAGCAAAGGGACCTACTCGTCTCTGGTGTAGCAGGGGTATGGAAACATCTGGACGTAATTGCCCGGCTCCACCACGTCATGGCCCACGAAGGTGTTAATGATCGCTCTCTCCATCATATCTGAGACAAAGCAACAGAAAATAAACGCATCACATTTGAAAAGTTACGACAAGCAATCCATGAACGTTTTATGGTTTAAAGCCTTGGGAGTTTTTGCCAGCAATAACTAAATAAAATTAAGTTTGGTACCATTTTACAATGAGAAAACCCTTCAAAAGTGGATTTATTATTAATCCAGTCATAAACACCATCACAATAATGAATAATAAGTTACATATCATTTTAAACCAAAAGGGCAATAGTACAATTCTCAGGCCACTATTGCCCTTTTATATATCCTATAACTGCTTTTTATTATTATAATGTGTTTTAAGATAATTCATAGCCATTAAAAAAGACATTTTGTGGGAAGTTTTGCTTTATTGTGTTGCGTTTCTCACTCGTGGTTTTCTTAAACAAGCAGACAAATGAAGGAAGTTCAGCTTCTACACTTTAAATGATAAACTGCACTTGTGTTTTTGTAATGATCTGAAGTTCAAATCAAGGTATAACATCATTGTTTAATCCCAAAACAGAACAGCTTTGCATTTTTTGCACTTATGCCAATACAAAAACGCTTACATTTATTAAGATTTAATATTCAAGATCATTAATTTGTCAAATACAGGTTATGTAGTGAAGTGTGTTGCCTAGGGCACTCCTAGACTATGGAAATAAAAAATAACAGCAAAAAATGTAAACTAATTTTTTTTTTTAATCAACAACAACAACATATAAACACATGAACTAAAGGGAAATGACATTTATTTCTAGGTAAATCAGATTTCGTTGCACAGTAGCCCATGCCGCTCTGCTGGAGTCTGATGAATATGAATGACTATCTAAAATATTTATCCCTCTAGATGGATTATTAATCATTTAAACATGTGTACACAGTCTATTGGGAGCCATCCAAATACAGTGGGACACATTTTGAAATGAGCAGCGATCTGCAGATAATGATATGATCTAATGGGAAATAACAAGCTTTGTTGATTTTCTACATGAAGATCTTATATCTTTATAAGACCTTTATGTAGAAAATATGGCAATTTAAATTCTGCAAATGTAAAACACACTTGGAGACAACAAATAAAGCATAACATATCAAAGGTTCATTTCAGCTTTTGCACAGGAGGGCAAGTTTTATGTTTAAATTCAGCAGACAAACTGTATTTGTGAATCCAAATGTGCAGTCCTGTGTTGTCTTAAGAGGACGTGTACATACTTTCACTTATAAAATCTACAAAACAAAGTCAAACTTTTGAATTAATTCATTGATTTTGTCATTTTTTGATCAAATGAAGTGACCCAATTCTCTAAATGAGGGATGTAATGTAAATTCAAATGAAGGTAATCCAAGCACTTACATGTAATGAAATATGTATTTATATTACACTGGAACAGTATCACCAATGTTAAGTGACTGCCCTCGACTTTTAAGTGTTAAAATCACCCCAGGCAATATTTGTAAAATAGTCATTTAAAACCACCCTTGTGGCGTTCGGGTGCAGTGAAGTGAAAGATATGCTCTTGTTAGCTTTTTTTAAAGCTTTTAAATAAAAAATGATTTAGTCCTGAAAACCACTGAGGCAGCACTTTCCCTCTGCCCCGTCACAGGTGTCCCGAGCTTAGCATAACCCGGTAAGCAGTTTACCGGTATACAATTCATTCTGAATAAAACATCAAATGCCTAACACCCTCTCCCAAAGCAATTTGGTCCTCGGTGGACGTTTCTTGAGCAGGTGATTTATTGCTCTGCCTACAGTTTTGCTCAGTCTTTTGGACAAACTGCAGAAACAATGCTCAGGAGTTGAGCTTGGATGAAAACGCGCACTCCTTTGCCAACTGAATCACCAAACTCGCAAATATCTTCATCAGCACCCGAGAACAAAGAGCAGAGATTGTCTGCATAAGCAACTGCCTGATATAGTTCTCTATAGAGCTGTTATTTTTACATTGCATTTTATGAAATGATCCTGTGAGTTTTGGTCATTTTTAAACCCATACTGACCTTTCTTTCCTTTTATTTCATACACTAAATGGACAAAAGTATTGGGATGCCTGACCATTACACAAACAGGGACTTTAACGAAAATGCATCGCAATACATAGAATTTAATATAGAGTTGATCCCCCCTTTGCAGCTATAACAGCTTCCTCTGTTCTTGGAAGGCTTTCCAAAAGATTTTGGAATTTCTGTGGATATTTGTGCCCTTTCATTCTGTAGAGCATTTATGAGATCAGGCACTGATATTGGATGAGAAGGTCTGGATCACAATCTCAGTTCCAGTTGATTCCAAAGTGCTGGATGTGGTTGAGATCAGGGCTCTTTACGGGCCAGTCAAGTTCTTCCTAACTGAATTAAACAAGCCACGTCTTTATAGAGCTCGCTTTGTGCACAGTCATGCTGGAAGAGAAAAGGTTCTTCCCCAAACTGTGTCTTGGAATACTGAAGCATAAAGATTGAACTTCACTGGAAGTAAGGGGTCCAGCCCAAAATCTAAAAAACAGGTGTGTCCCAATACCTTTGTCCATATAGTCTTTGCTGCAATCTTTGATCAAAGCAGGCCCTTGCCTTGAGTATGCTCAGATTTTTTATTATATCACAGTGCACCAGTGGGAGGAGGAAGAAGTCTTACTAAGCAATAACATCATGCTTCACTTCCCACCATCCCCACCTACCACCCAGAGAACATGCCGGTTCCGAGATCCTCCGTGATATCGTGTTTCGCTTAGAAAAACAAATGACATGGTAAGAAAACGTGCTGGTTTTTCTTCTATGTTTTTATAACATTCCCCCAACAAGCTTATTTTCATTTAGAGCATATATTTGCATATTTAATCACCCAAAATCCTATGTATGGAATAATCCAATGTATTATTTTATGGCACATACTAGGCATGGGCCGGTATACGATTCTGACGGTATGGTAACCTTGGACAAAAATATCACTGTTTCCCGGTATCACGGTATTGTAATTACTGCTCTACAATGTTGTATTTAAATGTCTGGGTTAAAAAAACAACTATTTTTTTCCAACTGAATACAGTATATTTTATTTTAGGAAACATATAGAACATTTTGTAACATTGAACATCAGGCAAACT
>JBBMFX010000037.1:3398001-3422031 GCA_037832545.1 Rhabdalestes septentrionalis | reverse complement strand
AGGACCACCCTACCCCCCCAGAGAGAGAGAGAGGACAGTTATACTGAGTGATGGGGAGAGGGAGGACCACCCTACCATCCCCTTTTTTCACTTTTAATTTGTTCTATATTTTGAGCCCTGAAAGCAAAAATCAAATAATTAAAAATCAGGAACAGGAAAATGAACAGGAAGAATTAGACCACCATCTATAATGCCTCTCTCTCACACACACATGACCAGCAGCCTCAGCAATATAAAGATACCCTGGGAGCAGAATTATGGTGTGTGTGTGTGTGTGTGTGTGTGTGTGTGTGTGTGAGAGAGAGAGAATCAGTCACGGTTGGTGGTCATTAGACTAATACAGCTGCTTAATTACCCTCAAAGACTGTGAAGTTGTTTACAGCGATGGAACACAGTGCACTTGACTTGTCTACAACTCATCTCATTGCACTACATTACCCACAAACCCTTGCACATTGACCTAAGACTACATCACCCACAGATCCCCTCTCACCAACATCAGATTACATAACCCACAAATATCCTCTGAGTGACCTGAGACCACATTACCCAAAAACACCCTCTCAACAATCTCACATGACACACTTCATTACCACTTTCACCGGTAAACTCCCTCACCAAACTTACACTACATTACTCACAACTGCGCCCTCTATTTTGCCTCATTGGAAAAGCAGGCAAGGCTGAAACACACTTTGTTACTTCTGTGTGAGTGGGTGGGACCAAACTATGGAAGTGGATCAGTGGATGTGAGCGACACAAGAACACTAAATTCTAAATGAGCTCAGAGTCTCCGCAGCTTGTTTCCATACATAGAAACTACACGATTTTCATGTTATGGGCTCTAGGGCTGCACAATATTTTGTCTGCTAATTTTTATTGCAAAATCGTTCTGTGTCATACTGATATCACAAAAATTTGCAATAAGCAAATTTGCCTCTAACCAATCACAATGTTTCCAACAGATCGACCAATCACAGCTCCAGGTGTGTTACTGTGTGTTCTGTTCTGACTAATCAAGGTCTTCGTGTAATCCAACAAATGTCTCATTTTGAAAATGGGCTGTAGTTTAGCTTATGTTTCATATATGGGCTGTATGGATGGGGGAGTAAATGTACAATTTGAAACAAGATCTTTTTATTTCACCATCCCAAGACACCTTTCTCTGTTCCTCTCCACAGTATTTTATTTTAAAATATAGCTGAATTACAATATTAGTACAAAATTAGTAAATGATATATTTAATAATTTAGAACTAAAACGCTTGAAAATGTCTATATTGCCCTAAAAAAGGCTGTGAGGTCCAGGTCTTGTCCACCATGTCCTCGTGCTGGTTGTTTATGTTTGGGTGGTTCTAAGCAACCCAGCAAAAGCTGCAAAAGGAAAAAATCTGCAGTTTCCTCATTAGTGCAGTGTTTCAGCAAACAATTATTAGTTTGGTTCTCAGAAAAAATCAGTGTTAAGTGGGGGATTACTTCACTGATATTTTGTTCATATCATGAAGCTCTCCTGGGCGCTTCAAAAGCCAGGTCCCACAGCTCACGTGACTAAACCAGGTCAAGCCGTTAACAGCAGCCTGTGTTGAAGGAACGATGTTCATACGGGCAGATTGTAAGGGTGGGGTTTTACTTCTAGAACAAGAAGAGAGCAGGTTGTCCATGGTCCAGTAGTCTGCTGTCACCCCCCCCCACCCCACACACACACACACACACACATACACACACACCAAATTCTACTGACTACAGTCTTTCTTGGGACAGATTTATAGACCATTAGATACACAGAGAGACAGAGAGATAACGAGAGAACAGGAGAGAGCAATTCATCAGAGACAGGGGGGATGGAGAAAGTGAGAGAGGTAAAATGAAATACAGAAAGAAAGCAATAGAGGACAGGAATTTAGAAAGATGAGATAGGGAGAGAGAAAGACAGAGACAGAAGGAATGACAGAAAGAATCATTAGAACGGGCTTATACACATTTTTATGTATATGTATGTGTGCGCGTATGTGTGTGTGTGTGTGTGTGTGTGTGTGTGTGTGTGTGTGTGTGTGTGTGTGCATGTGCGCATGTATGTACCTGTAACAAAGGTCCTTCATTTCTCCAGATTTCGTGAACTGCTCCCAGAGGGATCCAGATAATGGAAATCAGGGAGATGAACCAGCCCAGGATTTCTGCCCACAGTGGGTACGTGTAGGACTTGCCGTAGCGTGCAGGAGTGTACTGGATTATACTGGAGATAAGAATACCCTGCAGACAGACAGAGAAATCCTCCTCACACTTAACAAAGCATGTTTATACTCTTATGTGATCCAAGCTGCAGAAAAATTTAGTTCACAGAAACTGCAAACTGACAGATTTTAACTAATGGAAATATGAAATTCAAGTGGAACGTGATTTTGACTTACACAATGATGATCAGTAATCAATCTTTTCACTGATTATAAATTATAATCACAGCAAATAAGCACCTTATTTTAATAACAGGCTATGGTTGTCAAATAATGTCAGGTTTCAAAAACGGCATAAGGTCTTTCTAACAACTAAATAAAGGAACATGTGTGGACACGTGTTTGTATACAGGGAATTTACAACAGCTATGCACATGGCTCAGTCAATCAGATGGTAAAACAGGTTTTGTCAGATAAGTACATGTAACGGATACTTTTGATGGTATTAGATGATATATTTACTATAAAATAAAATGAAATGAAACGAGGAAAGCAGCTTCTCTCACCAGCACCAGCATCGGAGAGAGGAACTGCCAACAGACACGAAAATACAGGTTTGGCCTCCTTCCCAACATGTTTTCCACCATCACACAAATCCTCGGCACTCCTGCATTTGTGTGTGTGTGTGTGTGTTAGAGAGGGTTGGTGTAGATTGAAGGGCACGCAGAAAGATAATTAGAAATAGATAGATAGATAAATACATAAATAAATACAGATAAGACCATATCAAGCAAACAAATATTCTGAATTGCTCAAAAAGTCATTTTACCAAAGATCATGGTGACGGCCAGAACCTCAAAGAAGGCCAGAAACATGAGAGACACGACTGCTGTATAGTGATCCATCAGCTGAAATACATATATACCACCCTACACACAAACACACACATTATTTGATTATGAGTTTAAACCTTAAACTCAAAGCCGTGTACATTTTGGTTGTAAAAAAAAATTACGTGTAAAAAAAGGGCTTAATATTAAGAATATCTAGTTCTTTCATGTATAAAAACAAACTATTTGAGTAAAAATCAGTTTCATAGTTTCATCTAACGTGACTTATATCACTGATAATATTAATGAATCAATGAATGTACTATTTCTGGTCAAAATAAGAGCAGCTGTCCAAGCATTGGCTCTTTCAGTGAAAGACCAAAAGGTTGATCCCTGGCCATCTGTGGCTGGGACTACAAGAGAGCATCAGTGGCCTCACTCTCTTTAGGGGGCAGGACGACACTCCTGTCATTTTGTGTGGCTGTACATTTTAAAAGTTTTATGATGGACTGAACTGCTTTCTAAATAATTACAGTGTAATTCAGTCAAAGCCAGAAATGAGTGTGTTGTTTGTTTACCCTGGTGATGTGTGGAATCCCCAGCAGAAATCCTACAGAGCACACAGCCAGCACGAGCAGCTCCTTCCTCTTAAACACACGCAGAACCTTTGAGCCAAAACCATCCATGATGCACGTCACTGCTACCTCCACCATCGCAAACTGTATAAACACACACACACACACACATACAATGCTACAATAAAACTGCTCTATTCACAATGTAAATGACTTCAACAAAGGGAATCTACACCATTAGTCAAAGTGTATAAGCAAGTAAAGTGTCCATTTGTCATTTGTAAACACACCACAGCCCAGTGTGAACAGTGTGAAATTCTCTCTCAGCCTTTAACCCATTCACCCAAGCAGTGGGCAGGCAGGAACACAGCGCCTGCAGAGCAGTGTGGGGACTGTACCTTGCTCAAGGGTAAATCAGTGGTGCCTCTAGCAGTCCTGGGATTCAAACCCACAGCCTTCAGATTACAGGGGTTTCTCCCTAACCACCAGGCCACTGGCTATAAATATGAGCTTGGCTGTGGACCCTTTTTGCTGACTATTGCACAACAAACCTTAAGCACAGTGAATGCGGAATTACAGGGCTTACAATATAAGGCTGCTCAGACGAGCACTGTAGTATAGGGCTGGTATATAAACCCACAGTGATTTTACAGTAACAGATATTTTACAAAGCCCAAGGTGGTCACAGCTTAACGTAGTGATGGGCGACAGGGTCAACCATGGCTCATTGGTCTGGCTTGCCTTTTCTGATAAGCTACTGTTGCACAAACTGATGAAAAATTAATACTGTTTATGATAGAAAGGTGTCAAAAGATATAATGAATCACAATTAGTTGAAGTGATCCAAGCCCTATGACAGAACTGTGTAAAATAATATGTGCAGTTTATACTTCCGCTCAATTTAATTGCATTTCTTTGCTGTGTGTGTGTGTGTGTATGAGAATTCTACCTCACTGTCCAGGCCTAAGCAGAGCAACATGAAGAAGAAAAGTGGAGCCCACAGCTGTGACACAGGCATGGTTGAAAACGCCTCTGGATACACAACAAACACCAAACCAGGGCCTAGAGACATACATCATACACACACACACACACACACATACACACACACACACACACACAAACACACACACACACAAATAACAAACAAGTTCTTACATTACATTCTGCTATACAGTCACAAAGTAAGGTGATATCTGTCCATCCAAATGGAAATACAATCCCACAGCAATTAGCAAAAGCAGAGACCACGATAAAAATTGTCTCAAGCCAAACAGGGAAAAGACAAAAAGCAAAAAAGACACCATCAGGGACAAGGACAGGTCTGAAATACTGGACTTTGGAAATAAATTGTATATTTGTTTACAGCAGACTTTGACCATATTCCATACATTGCTTCTGTGAATGACAATATCCCTGATGGCAATTGTTCGTTAGCTCAAATGAAGACTTCAGAAACAAATCATGAGTGCTCCACTGGTGAGAAAGCAGATATATGTCTGACAGTATGAGCTTAGCCAGCTCTGCAGTAGCTTAATGTATCACGGTGGTTTTCCACTGAGAACAGAGAGAGAGAGAGACAGACAGACCAGATCTCTCAAGGACACAAACATTCTTTTAGTGAATAAATATCTTTCTCTCTACTCCTCCAGCCCTTTCAAACTCTCCCACACCTGTTCCGTCTCCTACACTCATTTTGCTGAGTTAACCACAATAAACCCTCTTTGTTAGGCACATTTCATCACCACATATCTAAAAATGTGGAATTTTCCTGTCGGCCTCATGGCAGCACCGCAGGCAGACTGCCTCTCTTCTGGAAGGTTAGTGAGCACTGCATAATATTCCTTAATATTCAAAATAGGGAGTAAAGTGTATATTCCTTAATATTCCTTGCAGAGCACAGTTTTGCTTTTACATGGCAAAACAGTAAATTCCTTTATTCATAAAACCAACAGCAAATATTGTGACATATTTTTAGCTATACAGCTATTCTTATAGCTTTTCGTAGAGGTATGCATTATAGTTCTTACTATTTTATTAATAACGTGATACCATCCAAGACTGGTAGGATCACGTAGGAGCACATGCTTCCTCCCAGTGATGTGAAACACCGTTACATCTTCTTAAACTGCTGTTAGTGCAAAGTAAGTTGACCATTCAACACGCTTGGAGGGGAACGCTAAACACCCATTCTGTAATATAATGCCCATGCTGGCTAGCATGGCTAAGTGATGGTGGATTGGGGGGGCTTTGCTCTTCACGATCCCTTTATGACTGGACTGCCACTTAGAAAATTGGACCCCTTGGGAGCCCCCAAATTTATTTATTTTTTGAGTAACTTTTGCCCTCTTCAATTATTTCTGATGCTGCTTTGGATCTAGGTTACAATACTGTCATGGAAAAACACTGATGCATGAAAACTTGTTGACAAAGACTATTTAAAGCCTAAATTCTTACTATAGAAGAAAAATTGAAAAAAGGCAAAGGAAAAACTTTGGCTTACCATCAGTAGCGATGTCATCCACGGGCAGGTTATGAATATGTGCCATGTAACCAAGTGCAGAGAAGATAACAAACCCTGCTATGATACTCGTAGCAGAGTTTGCCAGTGAGACAACAAATGTGTCTCTATAAAGAAAGGGACAAATGGGTCAAACACGGCATTGATCAGAAAATATGAATTTCATTCTCTTAGTATCATTTACACACATAAATTTGGCAAAAGAGTAATCCTGGGAGACCCTAGACCCAGACTTCTCTACCACACCTACCCCAAGAAAACACATGTCCAGGCCAGAAATGGATCAGTACCGTCCATAAAAACTTTATTTAAAGTATTAAAAGTAGGTTAGCTTACAGTTTATTAATACTATGACATTTCATATTGTGATTTATTTGGAAAACTAAATTATTTAAAAACATTTTTTAAGTTTAAAGAGCCTCCACATAGTATAACAGCGTTTACAGCGTTTTGTTCTTTCACTCTAGCTACGAATGAATCTTTTTAAGTCACACAAAATAGAACAATTTGAAATTAAAATTGTTTGAAAATTCCCCACCTGAGGATGTTGTTGTTGTACTTATTGTAACTGGCCATAGAAATCATTGACCCAAAGGCAATCCCAATGGAGTTGAATATCTGTGCGGCTGCATTCACCCACACCTTAAAGAGAAGACAGGTTAGATTAGCATTAATCAGGCCATTTCTTGCTTGATATTTTTCAAATGACCCGTAACTGTACTGATACATACCACTGGCTCAAGAGAAACATTTAAACTTAAAAACTTAAATAAAATTAGCTGAAAGCTGTCCCAAGCTTACTTCACCCTGACATAAGTGATATTTGCTTTGTGTTTGAAAATCCATTGGGGTTAATTATTTCTGGTACGTGAGATAAAACGAAAAAGAAATTCTAGGGTTTGCTTTTAAAAAACGATTCTCTGAAAAGCTTACCCTTGCACCAAACATAGCCAAGGCATATTTAGCAACAAGGCTAAAATTGATAAAATTCTTTAATATGATCCACTGATCCACTTTTGCAAGTTGCAAGTCAGACAATCACTGCAACTCTCATGACTCACCTGTACTTCCAGGAGCTTGCTCCAGTTGGGCATGAGGAAGAACAGTATACCATCTTTGGCTCCAGGCAGCTGGACGTTATTAATCAGCAAAGCAAACAGCATGAAGTAAGGGAAGGTCGCAGTGAAATACACCACCTATGAAAAACATTTTATAAAAATAACAAAAGCCAGAGTAAACATCCACTTTCTACAATAAACACAAGTATTTAAAAGTCCATAATATATAATTCTAGGGATTCTTTTGTTTTGTGTGTGCCAATGGTTCAAGTTGAAATTTAAGTCCGGGTTTATTTAGATGGAACATTGTCGTACACTATTGCGTTACAGAAATAGAATACAAAATAAAATAGATTAAAGGTATGTAAAGTGTTACTGGGAAAAGAATTGGCTAAAAATGCTCCGGAGGCTGGTTTTGGTCGACAGGTTCGGTTTTGCTTATTCATAAAGAATACAGCTGAAGCGATGAAATAATTTTTATATGCTTCCTGCCCATGGGAACTTTCAGTCTTCAGCCTGAGGGCAGGATACAAAATGCTGAGTGGGGAGGATGAGAGGGATTAATATACAGCTGCTTTGCTTTCTTAAATTGAAAGAAAACACCCCTGGATTGAACTCATTTCTCTGCTAAGATGGTCTGAGACAATGGATATTTTTTTCAGTTTAATGGAGAAGCTTCAGTATCATGACACAAACTAATTTCATGCCACTAATATCATTTGTTATCTTAAATGCATTTATACTCATTTGGACCGGAGGAGAGGTCATCAGGTGGTGCCAAACCTTCTCAACACTCTAGTTGGTGGGTCAGAAATGGTGGCCAAGTCACTGTCCCTCACCTGCTTTCAACTAGTGTCCTCCCGCTTATGCCAGAACCAACAAGAGGCCATTTCTCCCAAACTTCAAACAGTGGCCCTTCTATTTTCACTCCTACTTTTGTCATCAGATCCCACACTGATTGAGTTCTCAACATCCCACTTTCACTGTAAATAGTTACATTGTTGAACCATTTACATTTGCCACTTCCCATGAACCGTCCTCCCATGGGATGGTTAATTCCACGTAGACGATTGTTCTCCAGAGACCACATAGCAAATCGTGGACAGTACAGCCTTTCATGAGTTCAGATTTAAATTTCCCATCCCTGCATTGACTGCAGTAGATCCTGCTGGGGTTCATTCCAGGCAACATGGTTCTGAACTTCTATTACAAATGTGGTGTTCAGCAGTGGTTTTGTTTTGGTAGGGAGTTTCTTGCTCTGTTGAAGACATCTGCAAGCAGTGCCAGTGCCTTTTCATCTAAATCTCCTCTGAGTCAAAGGGGTGTCCTACCCTGAAAGGAAGGTGTGCTATACTTCATTTAGCACCACACAACTTACAAAGGGCCCTGTTTTATTCCTGACCTAAGCAAATACAAAAAGGCTCCAGCCGAGACAGTTCAGGGATCATAACTCTTAGAGGCGTCCCATTTTGAATAGGTGAGTTTAAAAACCTTGACTTGATGGATGGAGCTCTTCTTCCTTCTATTTCAAGACTTTAGACTTCATCCTAGATCATGGTTCCTTTAAGCCTTTTAGTGGACTTGGCTCTTGTCTTTTGCAGAGGTTTTCATTTGTATCTCTAGTCTTGAAAACATTCTGCCTTGTAGAATGCAAAGTTTAAGGCCCCCTGTCTTTTCCCTGATGAGTTGATCTTAAGAGTACGAATATGTTGATGAGCGTATGCACTTGGAAACTTCAGAATCCTTAACAACAGAAGACAAGGGTAGATGGAGATGTCCAGATCTGGAGCCCTAGCCTGTAGATTTGTAAAATGTGGGAGTATGCCCTGACATGTACAAAGGTTGCTTGCCGCTGGTTGATCTTCTTCTTCACTCCTCCAGCTGCCGGTTTGTGTTCTTCACACATTTTGATGGACATGGAAGTCTTTGAAGCAGGCCATGTTGGTATACCCAACATTTTCTTTTCTCCAGGCAGGCCAGAGTAGTAAATTGTCTTTAGTCACTCATTACTTGATGCTCTGTACTGAAGATGCTGGTTTTATCGGTCATATTATTTTCCAAGGTATTTGCATGGGTTCCCTTGTATGCTTGGATTCACCTCTCCTCGAAACAGTAGCTTGGACCTTTCAGTTTGTTTGCTCTCATAGATCATCAGTCACCTTGACCTCTTGCATCTTTTTCCAAGTGGTCCATCTTGCCTGCACACAGGTTGGTGTTGTCACAGTAAGGTAATCCATGAAACGCCTGACTGCTGTCTGTCTTGTAGCAGTCTTTGGTTCTTTTGATTCTTTTCTGCCTGCTGAAATGATCAGGGCAATTCCCGTAATGAACAAGAGGGGGGGGATGTTACATCCTGTTACAGTTTAATTCTGCTGCCACCTGGATGAAATGGAACTTTCTGGTCATTAGCATTATCACTTTATTTGTCTTGCAAAGTCACCATGGATAGGTTTGGCCCCTGATGTGTCTACTGTATCAAGTGATGCTTTGTGGGTTGGGGGAGTTGGGAACTCTGACCTTTCCTGTGGATTTGACTCCTTTGAATATGCAGAAGTATATAATAAGCCAGGCCAGTGCAAGGAGTCCAAACAACTCCCAGCGAACCCCTCCAGCCTTCTCGATACCGCTGGTCATCTCCAGTAGCTTATGACTGAAAAAAAAAAACAAAAAAAAAAACAAATGCACTTGGGTTCAGAACAGTTTTAAATATAGCAGTATGGTCTCCTCCAAAAATACAACTAATATAAAAGAGTAGACATCCTGTTGCAGACAATGAGCTTGTCACTTACTCAAAGAACTGCTGGCTAGCCGACTGCAGGTGAGTGGCATTGCCAGTGAAGCCGGTGGAGCAGTTGCCGACCGCATTCCAGGTGTTATTGCAGGACTGCCATGGCAAAGTGGAGCCAAAAGAGTTGAAGAGGTAGTAGAGAGCCCAGGAGATCAGAACATTATAGTAGGTGGCCAGCACAAAAGAAATGACCACTGTAGCAAGTCCCACACCTGGGGACGCACAGGTGGAGGGGGTGTTAGATGGTAGGAAAAGTCACGGTTGCCCTTTCAGCAACCTTTAACTGCTGATAGGACACACTTCTGAGTGGATAAATACTACAACTAAGGCTCGTTAGCAGAAGTGGTAGTTAATACTGTTGGTGTAGGTTTTAAATAGAGAGTGAAATATGTTAGACCTACCGGAGGAACAGAGCACACATCAGGTAGCCTCTGCGTTTTTCTTCAATCATTATCGAGCATAAATTTCTTAACAAGCAAGTTGTTTCTCACCATTGTAAAACTGACTGTGCCCACCACATTTGGGACCCTAAGGAATATTCTACCAACATTTAACATTCTAGGGACATGCAATAGAGTAGATTTAGTGCATATTTATAATACCCATTTATTTGTAATATTCATTTACACTCATGTTTATCAGGAAACATTTAGTTTTACTGAATGAAATTTGTGAGTGTCCTCCCTTTCAGTAACTTGAATGTTAATTCTGCCCTCTTGTGGAGATCCTGTTAAACGCAGACCTGTGGTTTTCCTTCACCTTTATAATTCAAATTACAAAGTAATCCCTTTGATTCTTTGACAACAAACATTTAAAATAATTCTTTATTTAGTTGAGCAATCAGACGTAACTAAGTAATCACAACGGCCCTAAAATAGCTATATAAATAAGATCTTTAAATCACAAATTGTGTAATTAAAACAAATCAAATACATTCAATGAAAATAAATTACAATGTGTGAGTTATCACATCCAAACAAACAATGCATTTTAAATGAAAATTGGTACTACTTCTCTTGAATCCCGCTGAATGGGAGTTTTGTCAATTTTAAGTTTGTTAAACAGCTTTGAAAGAATTTATTGCCATACAAATTATTTCAAATCTTCTGTTTAAGACCACACACTTTAAAGTACTTTTATCTGGCTGAAGCGACTTCAGATATTCCTAATGTACATAAACAATAGTGCCAATTGATGATTTAAAGATATTCTGTGCTGACTCTTATGTGAAAAAAAAAATCCCACATGGACCTCATTACAGAATCCAATAAAGTAGGATAAGGTTTAAAAGTCTGAACATTTATGTATGCTGACTGTGGCTCCCAAAACAAACTCTTACTGTACTTAAGAGCCTTACAGTATGTTTTGATTGGAACACAATTGCTCCACCAAGTATAAAGCTTGACATATTTTGAGGAGTTGAGATGAGGTCGCATGGAACTCCTGAGGTTCTTTCTCCATAACTACAAACCTTAAGAGAAGGTTTCCCTTCCCCATGTGAACCTGTTAAGGCTGCATTAAAATGAAGGTGAAAGTGAAAGTGACTGGATTTTACCAACCAGCTGAGATAAATACTGGAATTAACGCTCTTAAAATGAGTTGACTTCCATTTTTTTCCTCCTGCAACTGGGCACTAGAAGACTGATATTATTTAAATTGTATCAAACCTCTTTCACTGGTGAGACTGTGTGCTCAAATGGGTGTAACTGCATGAGCAAATACCCTATATTACCCTACATCATTCAAGCATAAAGGCATGTGGTCTAAACAAAGGCATGAG
This sequence comes from Rhabdalestes septentrionalis, assembly GCA_037832545.1. Lineage (NCBI taxonomy): Eukaryota > Metazoa > Chordata > Actinopteri > Characiformes > Alestidae > Rhabdalestes > Rhabdalestes septentrionalis. The sequence goes on along the minus strand of JBBMFX010000037.1, from coordinate 3,410,309 downwards.
TCTACCTGAATGGTGTGAAACATTTTTTTCTCACCACATGGCTCAGTTGCCATGTGACACTCTTGAGTAGTGGGTTCAAGGGTCGCTCTTTACTGTCTGCTCTCTTGTGATTTAAAAATAATAGATGGTAAATATATATTTATCTTTAAAAAGCTACCACTGGATGGATCTTTGTTAAAACATTATTAATGTGTGTAATGGTAAAGGACCTTTCGGAATCTCAACCAAAAAACATAGTGAATGGAATGCCATTTCCTAAAATTGTTTGTCCAAGCCAAGAACCATAAAGGAACCATTTAAAAAGTGCACAGATGGCCTTGATTGATTGATCAACAAAAATATACATATATTGCCCTGGAAGAAACTCTTTTCACAGCAAATTTGAATGAGTTTCAATATAATTTGGCCTCAGAAGCAGTGGTGCAGATTATCTATATAAGCTGCACTTAGCAGTTAGAGGTGAATAGTGATGACTGGGCAGAAATCACAAGTGTACGGTGGTATCTCTGACCAGAATCTGTGTTGACTGACCCATGCACTGATGGCCTAAGTCCTCAGATCAGGCACTCTACCGGACTGCCCGTTGTTAAGCCGCTTGGCTTCGGCCAAGGCTTTCCCTTTTGGAAACACTCAGCAGAATTTTTCATTAGATGCTTCTCCCTCACCCCCCCAAAACTTGGCTCGGCATACCATGGCGGTGCTGCTGTTGGATTCCGACCAAGGTCAACCAAAAAATTCCCATAGCTCTAAAACCATAAAGACATAAATCCCTAGGCTGGGGAACAGACAACGCAATAAAGAAAGCCTCAGAGAACCGGGAGCCCCAGGGAGTTAGGGGCCTAAGAGTATAAAGGGCATCAGGAGCATCAGCACATCAGGAGAAACAAAGAAACACAAGCCATTGAAAATCAGAAGCCTCAGAGAATAAAGAGCTTTAGACAATCAGGACTCTCAGAAGAGCATCCAAAAATCAGGACCCTTAGAAATCAGGAGATTCAGAGAATTATTAGCATCACAGAATCTTCAGAGAATCGAAAGTCTTAGCAAGGCAAGAGCCTATGAGAATCAGAAGCTTCATTGGTTCTGATTAGGTTCACTGTCCGTAAATGCTTTTGTAAATTACCTGTTTGGACTGGCTGCCTTGCACTGTGCCTCGTTTACATTTACTGCATTTAGCAGACGCTTTTATCCAAAGCGACTCCCATTCAATAACAGGGGACAGGTTCCCTAGAGTAACTTGGGGTTAAGGGTTGCTCAGGATCCCAGTAGTGTTATGCTGAAGTCAGGATTTGAACCCATGTCCTCTTAGTCCAGGGGCAAGTATCCTACTCACTAGGACAACCCCCACTAAAAACGTGGTCCACACCGAAACATTCCTTGATAAATGTTTATTCATTCTTTATCCATGTCCTTTATCTCTAACCCAGTTCTCAGTGGCTAGACATGTTGGCAGTATATTGCAGGGCAGACACAAACACAAACTGCACCTAGGGGCAGTTTGGCATCTCCAGTTCACCTGGCATGTATGTCTTTAGACTATGGGAGGAAACCGGAAAAACCCACATAGCAACAGGGAGACCATGCAGACTCCTAACAGAAAGGACCCTTGGACGCCGGGATTTGAACTCAGAACCTTCTTGTTATGAGGTAAAATTGCTAACCATACCCCTGTGCTACCCTTTGATTAATGTTAATTACTGAAACGGGCCTCATCTCAAAACAACAGATTTTAAAATGGTTTGGCTTGGTTTCCATATATGAACTGTACTGCCTGAGGAGTGAAAGGTATGTTTGGAAACTTTTATGTTAACATATTATTTCAAACTCTTAGTTTAAAAAGGGCGGGGCCATGATATTTATCCTTTAAATGAACATCTGATAGGGTCTATTTTCCTACTGTAGTTCTGTTCTACACATACACTGTTCTACACACACACACACCATTTAAACAAGTAAATTGCAAACTTGAAAGTATCTCATTAAGCCATTTGACCCCAGTGTTGGCCAAGTCCTTTAGATTACAATAAGAAATTTCATTAATTTCACAATAAGAGAAGCATACACTGGTGTTGTTGCAACTTGGGTGTCCTAAGTTAGAGAAGTGCTTATTTTTAGGCCAAACAGTACAAACAACTGGTTACTTAATTATAGTCATTATACTTCACAGCAGTCATTGAACATAATTCTAATCTATTAGACATCGTACCATATGCCACTGTGGAGATTTACATACAATAAATAGGTTTTAAATAACATGTTTGTGAATATATGAAAAAACAAACTTTCAATCAAAATAACAATCAAAATAACATACAGAAAGAACTACCTGCATCAGTCCCTCTGTAAGCAAGGAGCCGTTATAGACTGAAATGAGCGATATATCAAGTGACGAACCCAAAAGATTTGACCGGGTAGACTATCTCTGTCTTTGAGGAGATAAAAAACTAAGGAGAGAAGTCTGGAGTTAGAGCAAATGAAATCAAGAACTTTAATCAAAAACCTAAGAGAGCCTGATGACCATTGATGGTTGAACCCTTTTAGATCCACAGTTGTGAGAAATAACCGTGTATTTACCATGTCAAAACATGCTGCTCAGTGTCAAGTGTGTTTACAGTGACACTAGAATGTTTGCGAACCCTTGATTTTTTTTCAAGATTTCTGCATGGATGTAACTAAAACCTTTATCTAAGAGTCTTACATTTAGCTTTCAATAACTGGTGCAGTCCCCTTGGACAGAGTGCCCATGCTAACCCCTGCTGCACACCAAAAATGCCTATAACAGGCATGTGGCCATCAGGACTGTACCTTGGAGCTTCTGCTAACATATTGGTGCCCAACACCACACTACACATTCAGAGGTCTTGTTGAGTGCACACCTTGATGAGTCAGAGCTATTTTGGTGGCACGAGTCAGGTAGTTTTAATGTTTGTTTATAGCCATTTGTAAGAGGCTTGCAAATATTCTAACATCACTGCATGTAAACGAGTACACAGAATACTATTGAACTTTCTTGATGGACTTAAAGTTGCTGTTACAATGCAACACTGGCATGTCTTTACAAAGTAAATATCCGGTTATCAGTTTGATTAAATTAAATACTGAGGTATTTGAAAATGTTTGTACAGCCTAGGCTAACATGGGCCTCACTAAAAATACAAATCTGCTAAAAATATCTCGAATCAAACCAACTGTCTCTGGAGTCTTAAGTGCTTAGTCTTGGCTGAGGATCAGAAACCCCCCTCGGTCGCTCCGTTTTCTTTTTCTGGTCAGTTTCCTGTTTTGTGCTGCGGACATTTCCTTTCACACAATCACTGGGCTTGCTCCCAGATGAAAAAGTTTTAGAAGCGATGGAGATACAGAGATCGAATGTACTGAAATCTGAGAGGCTCATGTTGGCCAAGCGCCACCGAGTGATCAACCATCAACAGGCCATCAGGTATCATCCCAGCTAGCGACAGACCAACTACACGTGAGGAGAAAACCTAGCACTCGGCACCCAAACATGTGAGAGATAAAAAAAAGAATAAAGGAAAGGGCGATGACATGTGCTTTATCAAGATCAACGAACACAGTCCAGCAAAAATGACAAAAACGTGTAGGGTCACATAATTAACAGATGAAAAGTGTGGACTCGGTATTGAGAATGATTTCGATTTTTAATTTCAAACGTTCATTGCTTTATGTTCAAGATTTGAAATGATTAAACAGAAATGTCAAACAATTTAGAGCATTGATTGTCAATTATTATGATTACCCATCATTCTAGGGCCCAACCTATGTACACTGGCAGTAAAGATTTTCATAATTGTGACCATATATATAAGATACTGTATATATTTATTGTGAAGGTACATATCGGCATATCCATTTTTTTTGTTTTTTTGACACCTTTAAATAAATTAAATATGAATCAACCAGTATTTTTATACCTTTGGACCCAGTTGTTGGATCATATCATTCAAATTTTCCCTCAATGCTGCATGTAATTATAGGGCAGGAAACAAAACAGCTATGTGGAGGGTAAGCTGCTGCTAATGTACCACTGACCTACTGAACTCTGATCCATTTCTCCTCTCACTATTTACAACTTGTAAGCAGCACATAGCACACAGCTACAGTAAAAATGTAACAGCAATGCCTGCAGTACTTTGAAAAACAGGTCATTAACAGGCTTCCATCCAACGGTTAGATTACAATATAAACAATTCACCACTAAAACACTACATGTGTTTAAAAAAATACACAACTGGTCGACATCATAAGACATCACAAAAACTAAGCAAGGTCCATCTGTAACATATTAATCCGAAAACCCTACCCCTTTAAAAAAAGATGAATGATATGTCCTCTTATGATGCTGACTATGCGAATTAGAAAGACTTGATTACAAAAGCACAATTCCTTTAACGGCATACATATTTTTCGAATAATCTTCTTTAATATGGTGCTTGGACGTGGCTACCGCATTTCTTTTCCTAAGTAAAGAATTTCATCTTACAGTTTCCATCTTGTTTGTGTTACAAACTTACACAGTTTTTCCTCAGTCACCTAATCGCTAGAATTCCACATGGACTTCTTTTGAAGCCTTTTAGGTTCATTTTTACTCACATGAGCAGATTGGACTAATCTACGAACTGTTTATTTACTTGACCTAATTTTAATCTCCCGAAGCATTTATCACAACGGCTCCAGCCAGTTCTCCAGGAGCCAGAAGATCTCTTAACTGGAAGGAAGAAGCTCTCTCTATTGAATAAATGATGAAGAGGATCCAGGAAACCTTAATAACCCTTAACACTTAATATGTGCCCTTTTCCCCTTAAATTTCCTGGAAATTAAGGCAAAAATTAAGGTCATTTTAAGATGTAAAATGAAGAGGTTTTGTTTCATAGTGTAGACAGTCCACACCTGGGTAGAGGTCTCTAGAAAACTTCACAGTAGTTTTAATTTAAGCTTTAATTGACAAGTTTAATCTATTCTGGAACAAACCTTGGGTCTACAGATTTAATGGGATTCACCATGGTTCACAGATTTTAGCATGTAAAATGGTCTTAATGCATTGTTGATTCTCAAAAATGTAAAACATTGTAGTAGTTGCTAATGCAAGGCCTAGGACTAGCATTTCAGCACAGGAGGAGAACATTTATTTATTTATTATTTAAATGTTATTTTTGTTCTCTCTCATTTTATTTTACTTTTAAAATTATTTTTTGGGTAAAACGTAAATGGCTAAATAGATTTTTACCCTAATTCTACATTTTGTTTTACCTTCATTGTTTTCCATGCCTTTGGCCTATAAATGCTTTGTAAATGAAGGAATGTATTTCTGAGTGGTTGACATACATGTCTACAGACTGAGTGGAGCGGAGTTCAATGAGGCAAATAAGATGAAAACTCTAAAAGTCTTTGAATGGATGGCCGACAGGGCTAAAAAACACCAAATGTGAAACTTTCTTGTCTTTTTGCTGGACAGCATGTGTATAAAGGGGGGGGCGTGAAGGTCTATGGCGTGTGGCCAAACCATCTGAAGTGCTTGAGGACTACTGGTGCCTACAAACCACTCACCTTTAAGGAGGGGGCAGATTTTGGCCAGTCCATGAACAGGCCCCAAGCGAGTATATTGTCCAATAGCATACTCCATAAAGAGCAACGGGATCCCACATAGAAAGAGCATGATGGCATAAGGGATGAGAAAGGCTCCTAGAAAGAGAAAGAGGAGGAGAAAGAGAGGGGTGGGGACGAAGAGTAAAACCCACACATGAGATTTAAACCATGTAAAACAGTATGTAAAGAGATCATGTACGTTCATTTACATGCATGTATGTTTTTTGTGTGAAAGGTCTTTCCTATTTGGTTATTCTGCCTTGTCTTGCCTGCAGTCAAATGCATTAGAGCTAATCAGAACCCAAACTGAAAGAAAGTGCTTAATCACAGACCTGTTCTTTGTAGCCTTGCCAAAATCAAATATTTTGAAGCTAAAGAATGTAGAACGCAGGTGCTAGAGGGATGCCTTTCTTCTTCAGTTCAGAGCACAGGTGCAGCTTGATAACAAATTTGATTTGCTCTACTGTGTCACACTGATACCCAGACTATCTACACCCACTTATACATCTGAACAAATCCAGGGTACAGTTTATACACCAATTCATTTTGAAACTGGTTTGTTTTCAATAATATCAAACAAACTGGTCAACAGACAAGCTCCTTCACAGCGTTGAAATGTTTGTTGGATGCTTGGAATCTCCAGATACAGGTTAAGCTCCATATATTATGAACAGAGCTGTAAATGATGCTAAAATGACACAGCAAAAAAACCTTCCAGCATCCAGATAAGAAAATTGCTATAAATTATTCATCATATTTCAACAATAGGCTCTTGTAATGTACAAAGAATTACTGATGTATAACATAAATCATCTAAAATACGTTTGGCATATATTTCAACCCTTAAAACCCTTACAGCAGATCAGTCAAATCCGATTTCAACAAACCCTATTGGGTGGAGACTGAAAGATATCATGGGGTCAAAGCTCTTGAGTTCTTTCTATTGGTTTCTAAGACCTGAAATAGAAGAAGTTTGGGCATTTTAGTTTTTACATTTACTGCATTTAGCAGATGCCTTTATCCAAAGCGACTTTCATTCCTAACTATTTAGGATTCAAACCTGTTTTTATGTTCATTTGTGTGTGACATCATTTTTAAAACCCTGGTGGCGGTTATGATTAGTGATCGACCGATATTAATTTTTTATTACAGATACCGATACCAATTATTTGCATGTTTATGTGCCCGATAACCAATATTCAGAACCGATATTTATTAACTATTATTCTTCTGTTTTTGACACAAGTTATTAAAAATAACACCACTCAACTGAAAAAAACTGTTTAATGTATAATAATCACTCCCTCCTTGCATACAAATCAAAAGTAGGGGTCTGAAAGTGCAAAAACTACTAAAGAAATACTTAAAAATAAAAAGACACTGTTACTAAAGTCTTCAATGGTGCATAACCTACATTTCTATAAGCTGCATAAACTATATATCAGTCATTTATATAACACATCTAATGTGTGCATTAATAGCAGTTATGTTTTATAAAGTTTACTAAATTTAGGAAAGCAAGTAAGTATACTTTACCTTTGCACACAGTTTCCCCCCCAAACTCTGTACTGAAATGGCGATCATGCACGTAATTCTCAAAACGCCCACCAGATGGCGGTGTTTATTGGCAAACCCGATATTACAAAACCGATAACCAATTATAGTAAAATGCTTAAATATCGGGAAAAATATCAGTAAACCGATATATCGGTCGATCTCTAGTTACAATTATTGCTACTAATTACATGTTTTTAAAATTACAATGACTTTGGTTCTATGTGATACAGGAAAACCAAACAAATCTCAGCATGACAGTGAACACCTCAAGCATCAACACAATACAGCTGTGGGTGTTACTTTGACATGGACAACCTACCTAAACATTGTGACAGACCAAGAAACCCCTTTAGGACAGCAATATTCCCAGATGGGAGTGGCCTTGTATGTCCTGCCACACTCCAAACAATGTTCAGAAATGGTTCTAGGAACGTGACAAATAGTTCAAGCCATTGACGTTGCCTCCAGATTCCTTAGATCCTTATCTAATCGAACATCTGTGGCATGTCCTGGACAAACTTGTCCTAAGTGGCGAAGATGCTGTGATGGGTCAGAACTTTGGAACCTACACAATATTATAAAGCGGTTTGTACTGCTACAGCTGACTGACTTCACCTCCTCATTACTCCTCATTACCAATTATATGATTTATTTTACAGTAGTTTTGGCATAGCTGAATGTGTGCGTGTGTTTGTGTGTGTGTGTGTGTGTGTGTGTGTGTGTATTCATAGCAGTAGCATTTCTCCCTGGACAACAAAAAATGTTTATATAGGGGGGTTGAGTTATTAACTATACCATCCACTTGAGTTTAAACCACATGAAATGTAGTAGTGACTATTCATACTTTAATTTATTTTATTTGTTAATATTTGTATTCTATTCCATTGAATGATCTTTGTGTATGACATTGGGCTATAAAAATAAACTTGACTTTATGCCACTACAGGTGGGTCCTTTAGTTATGCCACAGATTCGTACCTTCGACAGTGAAGTAACCCGAATTTTTGTCTAAAACTAGTTCACCCATCGTCCATTAACATGAGGCTAATGGTCTAAGTCGAGTGGGAGTGAGTGGCATAAACTCAAAACATAATATGTCAAGTCTGTTGTAACTCGAGGACCACCTGTATTCAATAACTAATGGTGCCTTAAGTTGTATTTATTGGCTGTAATTCAAATATTGTGACAAAAACAACATAGTTCCCAATTGATCATTAAATAACCTACTTTGATCTACTATGCCATATACAACATATTACCAGAAGACAGAGTAATGCTGTAAAAATGACTTGAATTGATACTCCTGCATCTAGAGTCATCAACCTTTAACACGATCCTATAGAATGAAGTCTTATTTTTGTATTAATCTATTTATTTGAATTTTTTTTTTTTTTTATCATATGCATCATGTTTCTGGATTTTCAGATTTGAAATGCTAAATCAGTGCAGGAATATCTCAACAAGGAGAGAGTTGCAGGGACTTATTTCTACCAACATATGCCGACCTTTAGTTTATGATTAACAACAGTACAAACAATGTAAACTGCGGTGTCAGAAAGCAGATGGAATTAGACGGTTCATGACGGAGGCAATGTCTCAGGTTGTTAACAAGCTCAGATTACACAAAGTGCAGCACCTTTGGTGTAAAGGTGTCTGTTAATCTATTGGCATGACTTCGCGAATACTGGCAATGCCAACAGTATGTGGCCCATTGTTTAGGAACCCGCCATGCAACCCACGGTTTCTCAGACTTTAGTCATAATATATATTCCCCCATTCAGCTTCAGCAGATGGTAGGTTTCTGTTAATATGCCAGAGGTCGTTCTTTATGTGTTTAAAACCAAGTATTACTGCCTTTGTACTGACTGACAGAAAAATTCAGGGAACGCCCCTATATGATCCTTTACCTATAGTGTAGGTAGGATCCTTTGGTGAGTGTTTCCATTAAGTGTTACGCATTATTTTAAGATATTTATGCCTGGATCTGCTGTTTTTGCTCCATTTAGGCATATTCTGAATGATGGAATCGAAATAAAACCAGACATCTGGCGCATCAAAGCCTTTAAAGCTAATACACAGATTGGCACAGTTCTATTATCTGATGCCATGTTCTAAGATAGCTCTGATATAAAGTTTTGGGCTAACACATATTTTTAACGCATTGTATCACTGTCGGAACTAAACTTTGAATCGCACGAAAAGTTATTTATAGTTATTTATGCCTGGATCTGTGCCACCACTGTCCCATTTAGCATTTTCTGAATTATAAACTCTTAACTGAACCAGATGTCTGGAGCCTTTAATGCCTTTAAAGTAAAAAATGTCAAAAAAGACTGATGTTATGACATTAGAATCACTTCTTTTGGTCCATTCATCATTTTTACTAAGAGTGTAATGGTACATTGATTTGTCTTAAACCATTCAATGCAAGCAGCTGTGCAGAGCATACATGGTGTACTATGAAAGAAAGTTGAGAGCTGTTGTTACACATTTAAAATGATTATTTTCCTGAATCAAATTAATAACATTTTCGTTTAATGTTTTCTTTATGGTTCATGACAAATTGAATTCTGTTGCTTTAAAATGTATGCTTCAATTTTAATAGGCAAATAAAGAAACATGTTTAAATGCACAGATTTCTCAGTTAATTATTGGACTTTGAAATGGAAAAGAAGAACTAATATAACTGCTATGATCACTTATTTATTTATTACACTTTTATAATACTACACTACGAGTCAAAATTATGGACGCACCACCTCAGTCAAAGATTTCCTTTGATTTTCTTATTGGCAACGTTGAATATTGAAAACATCACATATTCCTCTGATGACAGGTTTGCATACTCTTGGCATTTTTTCAGTCAGATTCAGGAGGAATCAACCTGGAATGGTGTTTAATTAACTAGTGTTCTTCGTCAAGAATTCCTTAGTGGAAATTCTTGCCTTCTTAATGTGTTTCGGATCATCAGCTGTGATGGTCAGTTTGAAACAGCTAGTAATCCTATTCCACTATGGTTCTACTCCATAATTCTATGTGATCCATCATCATTTTGTTTGTTTTCCATATTAATCTACAAGGTGAAAAACAAAGGAAAAACATTGTGTGTCTGATCTTTGGACTGGTAGTGTATATACTGTAAATGTAGACACATATATACTGTACTGCTATCGTGTCAACTTGTACTGTATTATATATCTTATATAGTAAGTAAATATATAATAATCAATTGTTTATTACCACATTTTCAACTAAACTTTACTGCTATTTAGTTCATTTTGGTGTATCTAGCCATATCTACTTGTTTTTACATTCACATCCACTTCTGAGTGTTAAAAGATTAGCAGAGCAGGACTTTACAAGCCCATAAACTATTTGTACCATGTTCCTCAAAGTATTCCTACCTACGGATCTACAGTTAAATTTCTATTACGTTTCAAATTCCATTACATTGTGAAGCATGAGCTACTGAAAGTGTGCAATTCAAGAAGGCTATGTTTGTATAAATCATTCATACACAAACTCAGAGTATCTCAAGAAAACAGACAAACAAGAGTCTATTTACAAATGTGTTCACTGGTGTTTTCAAGCCTCCTATGGGATATTTGAGCTCTGTTCCACAAACACAAACACACTTTGTTCCATAACAGCACACCTGTGGCAGGTAACCAGGAGGCTGCGGTGTGCTGTTGAGTGGTTCTCTGCCTCAGTTGTGCTGTAATGCAGTGGAATATGATGAAAACAGAGACGGGATTCAGGGTGTGTCTGAGGTCTGGACAGTACAGGTGTAAGAATGAAGTGGGCATTGTAGTGATACACAAAAGAGGTGGAAAATCCCTCTTTATTGTTGTGAAAAATCATGTGTTAATACATTTTGCGGAGCTTATCCTGGATTTCGGCTGGAGTCTGTAACGTCATTAAACCAATTTTTGGTATATGGTTATCCAACGTTGCTTTGTGCCCTGGGTCACAGTTAAGCTGGAATAGAAAAGGTTCTTTCTCAAACTATGTTCACATTGTGTTGTCCAAAATGGTCTTGGTCTGCAGCAGCATTCACTGGAAGTCAGGGGTCTAGCCCAAACACTGGGAAAATAAAGGGTGTCCTAATATCCATCACTCACCTCCTCCACTCCGGTAGCACAGATAGGGGAACCTCCACACGTTCCCCAGGCCCACGGCATAGCCCACCGAAGCCAGGACGAACTCGAGGCGACGGGGCCACGTCTCTCTCTTCTGCTCCTCCGGTCCCACGACGGCGTGCTCCAGCTTCATGAGCTCCAGGGGTCCGTCTCCTTCTGGAGGGTCTGAGGAGCACTTGCTGGATCTTCTCGGCGGTGTAGTGTCAGTTCCCATTCCCATTGTAGTTCACAGGCTTCGGCCAGCTGCCTAGGAGCCGAACCGACAACAAATGGATGTGAACACACGTCTGAGGAGCAAATATAGACCATTAACCGAATAAACAGAGTAACCCGTGTTTTTCTGCTCTGAATAAATGAATGGTGACCTCGTTAGATACACACTAATTCTTGTTTATTTAATAAACCTTGAAATTTACCGTAAAGCTACAATAAGTGTATGGCTCTCATCAACTCGTCCTTTATATATGACACACGTTACACAACTTTACATGTCCTCCTCACAAACCGGTCCCTTCCTCCTTTTACCAAACGTCGCATGGATACCAATTGCCACCCGTATTCCAGCCAGGCTCGCCTCTTGTGCTCTACGATTGGCTGATAGGTCTCAACCCGTGCTAGGATTGGACAGAAGTTAATGCTTGTTAAAGCAGCAGCAAATTGTGGCGTAGGACGTTGCGGAAAACGGGCAGGAAAAAAAACCGTAGCGCATGGCGTGGTGGTCGTGCTGGTGTGGAGCAGCCCCACACACAGACGTCAGCAAGTACTGCACTGCATGACCAGTCACAGCACACTCACAGAAGGACAGTTCAGTGCGTTCCTCTTTTTATAATATACTGAAAGACAGAGGCGATTCTTGTCAGCAGGCAGGACAGGCAGCTGCTTGGGGCCCCCAAGCCACTAGAGGTGGGACTGCATCAAGGATCGGCTCTAAGCACCTTCTTGTTTGCCTTGGTGATGGACAGGCTGACAGATGACATTAGACAGGAGTCTCCATGGACAATGATGTTTGCA
>JBBMFX010000037.1:3374508-3397901 GCA_037832545.1 Rhabdalestes septentrionalis | reverse complement strand
TCGTAATTTACAAACGGTTTCAAAGGACCAGAGTGTGCTCGGAGCTCGGAGTGTGTGTTTAGGAACGCACCCACAGTAGAGAACGTGTGTTATAACGGCCCACGTATTTTTAAAAAGTGTCTGGTTTAAACTGGGCTCGGGCCGATAATTACAGTTAATGTGTCGGGTCGGGCTGGGCTCTGGGACAAGGTGCACGGGCTCGGGGACAAGGTGCACGGGCTCGGGTCGGGTCAGGTCTCTTTTTTGGGCCCGATCTAAACTCTACCCCTAAATGTATCATCAAATTGCAGGTCTGAACGTTATTAATACAGACCAAATCTGGGCCTGTTTCAAAGAAATCTCCTCGGAAAGTCAAATTGTAATTCGAACTCCATCTGAAAACTGAAGGCAGCCAGAGTGGGTTTACCTTTGTCCTCAGTTTGATGGTCTCCATAGAGCACGCCCAACAGCAGCAGAGTGATCTTCTCCAGCAGGGAGAGCACTTCTGCTATGACTGTGTGGTCCAGAGCTTCAGTCACCGCTCCAGGCACCTCCAGCAGACACCTCTGAAGAGCACTAACTACACCTACATCAAATCAGTTCAACACAAACTCAGCAGCTGCACATATATCCTCAAAAGAACTTAGAATCTATAGTACAGTCTGACATTTATAATATAAAGTTTAGGTTGAATGTAGAAAATAATGATGCCACATTTAAAACCTCCATACTAAAACACAGCATAAAATCTGTTATTATTCAGTATTTTATCCTAACAGCCAATTCTATAAAATTTTTTAAAGAATGGTTTAGTGTTAAATCTAATTCATACAATTTCCCACTGACCCCAGAATCACTCAGGACATGTCTGATGTTCAAAACTGGCATTATCAGTTTAAACTGGAGCTACAAGGCTGACACCAGTAAACACTAGAGGCCAATAATCATACAAATCTTTTCCACAGATACATCCCCGAACTCCTTTCAACCTGCTTGAAGTGCATCTAATGTAGAGAGTAATAAAATTGGTCCAACATGACACTGATGCTGTATTAGCTGAAAGAAGAGGAGGCTTTTTTCATTTTTATAGCCAACAGTATGACATGCTGTTTCCTACACCACATCCCCAAGTCTCTGCCACCTTAATGTAGAGCTGGATAAACTTTTAACATATAATTTATTTTTCACTGATTTCTAGTTTTAACATTCCCTCTTCAGCTCCGGTACAAGTAAAATTTGAACACCAAACCAGTCCTGACTGATCAACAAATATAGAAAATGTTAATTTAAGTACATTAGATTTTAAGGAACTATTCATGAATGTTGTGGAAGTATTGACCATACTCACCACATGAGTAGAAATGCTTTATCATGAGAAAGCTTAACTTTAAAGAAGAAACACAAGCATCCACACACACACACACACACACACACACACACACACACACACACACACACACACCATGGATTACCGTGTAAAGGCGCGGAGCGTGCCGCGAGCAGCATGTCCTCTCTGGCTGTATTGTAGTGCTGCTCCAGGGTTTTCAGAAGTCGTCCCATCAGCCTGGCCGACTGCACCTCATCCTGCTTCAAACCGTCTGCCACCAGAAAATCCAGGGACATGCACCTAGAGCCCAGGAGCACCTCTATGACCAGGATGTTTTCTGAAGCTACGTTTTTTGCAAAGCTATTGCAGCCGCATTATAAATCAATAAATCTGGCAGTCAGAGTTCATAAAAACTAAATAAAGATCAAATAATACAATTGCGGAAATAATAAGTGCGACTGCCTGTTAAAATCTGTTTTGTGTGCTCGTATATAACTTTGTGATCAGTTGATCAGGGGCCAAGTATTGATCATTAAAAAGTAACCAAGGTCGAGTCACCTTTAAACTGTGAATCAGAGAGAGAGTCAGTGACGTCACAGATAAGAAAAAACCAAATCATGAAACAAGTGCTGAGCTGGTTTTGTAGCAACCACACAATCACGTTTTAACCACACAATCACGTTTTAACCACACAATCACGTTTTAACCACACAATCACGTTTTAACCACACAATCACGTTTTGCATTTTCTAATTGAAACGCATTTAGTTATCTGTGAACTCCCAGAAAGTCAGAACTATTTAAAGCCGTCTTACTCACTTCTGTAGCAGCACTTTGAGCATCAGAGCACCCATCTGAGCCTCCTGAACCCGCGGGCTGCGGAGGAGTCTCTCTGCCCGACCGAAAAGCACAGCGCCCACATCCGCCTGGAGAGAGTGGGGATAAAATTTCACCAGCAGCTCAGCCGCCTGCTCACGAATCTACAGGAGAAACAGAGAGGTGCTTTAAGGTAGCAAATCACTTCAAATCAATTTCTGTAACTACAACAGCATTTCTTAAAAGGCAAAGTAAAAAATAAGCAACGATGCAAGACAGACACCTTTTTTATTTTGAAAAATATTTTTGCACCATTAGACTACCTCGTTGGTTGCATCTTCCAAACAGCCAATTAGGACCAAGAGTCTTGACCTGGAAAAGAAATCCCACTTTCTTCTCTCTCTTGCCCAGTTTATCAGAGCAGACACATTTGCTAAAAAAATAAAACACATGTGCAGCATCTTGTCAAGAATAGAACAATGAATAGAGCAAATAATTTGAAGCAGTTTGAATGAAATGACAACGGTCCATTTAAACAAAGCAAATTGAACTGAACGCTGAGTTGAGCAATTAAGCAAAAATATTATGTTACATCAAGATATTTCGGGATAGCAATTTCGATTTTTCAATTCCAAACACTACACTGCATTAAATCCAATTAAACAGCAAATTTGATCAATTTTAATTAAATATGCAGTTGTTCATTAAGTACTAATGGTATCCACTATATTACCAGATTAGCACATTATGAGCTATTGTTATATTATTTATGGAAATCATTAACTTTATCATTTTGCCAAACTGAACAACTTAGCCAGTTCTATGAGTAGCAACTTTCTATGTTTTTACCTGGTGGCTGACCCTTCTTCCTGTCCGGACTCCAGCAGTCGGAGCAGGTCTCCAGAACAGCGCTCAGCAGCAGCAGAGCCGTCTTCTTCCTCTGGAAGCTGTTCCCAGGAACCAAGCAGACCAAAAGGAGCTGGGCCAGCCAATCTACAAAGTCTTTGGGAATATATTTGCTTACATTTTTACACATATTCACCAAAAATATATATTGTAATGTAATGTTCATAGATTTTTGAACAACTGGACATGCTTGTCTTGGCTGATCATGTAACACAACATAACCCTTTATTAGTTCCACAGGTAGGAAATTTGCAAAGTGGAGAGAACAAGATTCAAAATTAGAAGCAGAATAACCTAACCCTAACAAAATTACAAACTATAAAATTTAACAATATGATAAAGAAAACTGTAAACTGAACAAAAAAGAATATAAATACACAATGCATATAAAAGAACCCTTATAGTTATCAGTCCCTTGTGTGTGGATGCCTGTGTTTGCTTGTGTGTGTGGTCAACTGTGAGATATACATTATATTTTAAGTAACATGGAAATGATTTAAATCTGTTTTTTTTTTTTTGCATAAACCAGAGGGAACGTGTGGGAGCAAAACCAGACGAGGTCAAGGCAGCTGATCCATACCTACTCCTTGTCCGAGCTCCCTTTCTTCTTCCTCATTCAATCCTCTTTTGCTTTTTTGACCCT
The DNA here is from genome assembly GCA_037832545.1 of Rhabdalestes septentrionalis. NCBI lineage: Eukaryota > Metazoa > Chordata > Actinopteri > Characiformes > Alestidae > Rhabdalestes > Rhabdalestes septentrionalis. Next base: position 3,394,230 of record JBBMFX010000037.1, on the reverse strand, counting down.
TTAGACTTGCCATACAGCTGTCTCGAATGCGCACCAGGAACTTCCTGACCCCTGTCTGCAGGTGCTGGCGAAAGGGAGAGGACTCGCTGTTCAGGTTTAGAGGCAGGAAGCTCCTCATGGTGGAGTATTCCACCTGTGTTGGAGCCTCTTTAGTTCTGGGGCTACAGCAGAGAAGGTTGAGCGCGGCTAGTCGGACGCTGTCGTCCAGGGAGGACAGGGCTAGCTGCAGGGTGTCCATGGCCACACCGCTGTCCGAAGTCCATGGTGAACGCCCACTGATGGCCCGTTGAGTGCTCATGATGCAGGCCCAAGCACGGAGGTGGCCCGGGGCAGCTGGGTCCAGAGCAGGCAGTAGGGTATCAAACGCACCAGGGAAGCAGCGCAGTGTGGGTGGCAGGAGGTAGCTGGAGGCGTTACTCTGCAGCAGAGTCACCTCAGAGGTCAGAGCTCTCAAGACTGTAGACTGCCAGCTACGACTCCAGTGACTGGCCAAACACAGTTCAGTGGGCAGTCCGTCCTTCATCAGCCCAGCAGTGAGCTCTCTTCTCTGTTGCTGAAGGAGATATTTGTAGATTTCAGAGGCACAGGGTGCAAGATGATTTGTGGAGAGGCACTTAAGGATATGAGAAGGTAGAGCAGGATACTGTTCCAGAACCTGGAAAAGACAGGGATAACGAGGTTGGAGAGAAAACGCAAAGAGTGATCGTGCGGTTGCTATAAAACCAGTGTTCGGAAACACCAAACATTATGGCCAAGAAAAGGTTTGTTTAAAAAAGTTGTGCTCACAGTATGGTACTGTACCGCCACCTCTCCTGACTCTCTTCATTCAGTGTTGTGTTTTAGCGCTGAGCCAAAGAAGGGTGCGTTAACTTGCTGTCTATTATCAAGCCTTTTACGGTTAAGGATGGCTGAGAACAGGTGGAGCGAACCGCTCTCGCCCAAAAACAGGTGGGAAAGTTGCATGTAACCACTTTTTTTTTTTTTTTACTGCAAGAAACAATGACACGTTTCTTTTTATAACTGACCTGAGCGTTAACGTTTTGATGTTTGTTTATGAGTGTGTTTAGCTCCAAAAGATGGATTTGTTGCTTAATGACTACGTGGCCGACAAATTTGGTGTTTATTTATTAACAGTTTTGGCATTGGAACCATGCCAATAGTTCAAAAACTGTCGGAGGAGAAGAGGTGCCAAATTCCAGCTGTAAAAAGAATTACCATAACAATGATAATAATATTAATTAAAACTTGAGACTAAACAATATTGTGATTGCGCAACCTCACTAAGTATAGTGAAACACAGTTAGGACCATAAACGCCATTCAAGAGAATCCAAGACGCACCGGTTTTGGCGACCTGGTATACACTTCTTTTTTAATACACTACACACATATTTGTCCTGAAAGTATATTTTCTAGTGTGTCTTGCCTTTTCTGTTCCCACATATGGCAGAAGGGCACTGAGTGGTGAGTATTTGGCTTTGGACTCCCAGGGCAGTTCAGTGATTCTGTGCATCAACTCGACATAAAGTTGTTTCTCTGAGTCCCCAGAATGCCGGCAGTCCGTGTCATAGATATCCAGAAATAGACTGAAGGCAGTGCGCACTGACTCAGAAACACCATCTACCTGTAAAAACATTTTTGGAATAAGAAAATAGCTGGTCTCAATAATGCGCACTGCTTTGGTCATAAAAATAAACTCATGGTCTTATCTTCATGTATCATCAGCACACAGAAATCCTAGTGCTTACCAGGCTCTCTGCATTGTTCCAAATCATTTGTGTGAGTGTTTGTCGTAGGCTTGAGCCTTCCCCAAGTAAAGGAGCATCAATCACCTTCCAAATCTCTGGGAGACATTCTTTTACACTTTTTAGCCACATGGTAAACACTGCAAAAAAAAAAATCTGATCTGTAAAATGTTTGTTCATGGGTTTAATGCTTATATAATACTCCTACAGAATGTTGTACCTTGAAACATGTGGTACTGATATTCCAGATTCTGTTTGTGCAAAGCTGAGATGAGAGGAAATAATCCATCCAGGAGGAGACATGCCTGCGATAGAGAGAAATATATGAGAGATGGTAGAGATACACATCAAAGCAAATATCCTCCCACACTGAACTCATAAAGTAGGCTAAAGAAAGAGCAACATCATTTCAGTCATGAAGATCAATAAGAAAATGAGATTTACTTAAAAGTTGGCAAGAGCAACTTTTTTGCTTCAAATCTCATGCAGAGTAGAGGGCAACTATCAGTCTATTCAGACTTCTTTAACCGGAAAAATGCGTTCTTTTAAATTCAATCGGAAAAAGGACAATTAAACTGTTCATGCAATACCTACTCAAAGCTAAAACTAATCAGACTGTGCGGTCGAATGTACGGTCCTCTTCACAAACATGAACAATCAAGTGCAAATAAAGAGCTTATGCACATAAAATATGTAAATGTAAAACATGAAATGAAAAACATGAAAATTCATAAATATATCAACTACTAGTGTTATAAGCCGGTTCTGGCTGAGTCCAGTGAAACACCGCCTAGTGCAGTGTTCAGACATACCCCGCTGTTGCTATGTGGACTGATGAGAATGTCTTTCCTGCAGCACGTCAGTAGTCCTCTGGCTACAGCAAGTCTGTCCACTCCGTCTGTTACTCTGGAGCAGCAGTCCACCTGCAAGACCCCTACACTCAAACTCCATTGCTCTATCCGTGTACACACACACACACACACACGCACACGCACACGCACAGGCATATACACACACACGCATAAACACACACACGCATATACACACACACGCATACAGACGCACAAAATGAACTATAATTATACAATATGAAACTCAATTCTCTAATTCAGTTATATCAGCATCTGCTATTGTAAATTAAGAAGTGAAAAAGTCCAGAGTGAAGATCTCTGACTTCATAAGAGGATTATGATTCATTTTCCCTTTTATTTAAAACACACTAAAAACACAAATGTGATTGGAGGAACTACATTAACGGCATTTAGTATAAGCCTTTTTCCAAAGCGATTTCCATTCCTAACTACAGGGGACAGTCTCCCTGGAGCCACTTGGGGTTAAGGGTCTTTCTCAGGGACCCAGTGGTGGTGCTGGAGGTAGAATTCGAACCCAAGACCTCCTGGCCCAGAGGCAAGTATCCTACCCACTGAGCTACCTCCACCCACACAATTATGGATTAGAGACAAAATTCAAGCTTTCTTTGAACAAAAAATGTAATAATTTGTTTTGGTACAAATAAGGTAAATAGTGCCAAGAGTTTCCCCTCTCAATCAATCGATTCAATTTGGTTCCTTTATTTCTTTGGACTTTGGATTCCAATATTTCAATATCAATATAATTGAATGGATACCTTCAGATCCAAGTTTCAGAAAGTACCTGTGCATTTTGTTTTTTAACTTTAACCTGCATCAAGTTCTAAGGTTCTAAGTGCTATATATGAATGGGCGTAAATAAAACACACCTATCCATTTCTACTTGATGTATTCCTCAAACAGGGCTATGTTACTATGTACCATAGATACTGATTTGTATTCCAGATGGCTCTCATACGGTGCTCGGTTCTGATCTGTTTCAGCTCACCCCTGCTGGTAACCTGCAGCAGACTCCAGGCAGATGAGCCTCCACTCTCACTGTCTGTTGCTGTGGAGATCAGCATGGCAACTGCAGTTCCTGCCAGCAAGCGGGTGTCCCTGTTAGAAATCTGAGAAGCAAAATCCTGTATAATTCAATACACATTCATACAAGTATACATCTGACTTTTCACAGCAACCTTCTTGCTATAAAAGCGTTTACTGCATCACAGCTACAAATAAAATATTTGAGGCTTTTTTGGATGTAGACAGAACCGGATATACACTTTCTGAACTCAAAAGCACCTTCACTGGATCTTTTCAGCTGTTTTTGGAAGCATAGGGACATATCACTCATGCAGTAGCCAGGCGTAAGTCTCCCCTGTGGTCCAACTTTTTAAGCACTGATCATTGTGAATTTGATTCCCCAACCATCACTGGCCAGAAACACAGGAGAGAATATCTAGCCTTAACCACCGGGGTGGTCAGTGGTAGTGATTACAGAGTTGCCCCTGTTAGAGGAAGGTTGTTGGTTTGAATCTCAGGACTTGCTCTGGCACCACCGAGGTGCTTTTGAGCAATTCACAGTGCCCACACACTGCTCCCTGTGTTAACCCCAATCACTGGCAGCCCACTGCTTCACTTGGGCAAACTGATTAAATACAAAGGGAGGATCTCTGTGGTTTGTTCATGAGCGACAACATCTGGATATTTGTGATGTAACAAAATCCAATCATCCTGATTTAGTGGTGGCACTATGCCTACCATTACCTTCCCAAAAGTATGTGATGTGGGGCCTAGCTAGTGAATGGAACTGGATTTGACTAAATTAGGGAAGAATGTGGGTTAAAAATCCCCCTAAATAATTAGAAATCATAGAATGACAAAAATGTGTTCTTAATTAAGGGATGTTTCTAAAGCTAATGACACCAGAAATCCTTGCAAAATGTACAGAACAGGCAAGTACTACAGATTAGTGTTGCAGCGGTGCATCTGCCTGGATGCGCAAACCTATCAGTCTTCCGTTTGTGAACAATGCTGAATGTGTGTGAGCTGAGTTACTGGTTGTAATTGCTGTCGCTAATTCTAGTATGAAGTGTAAAAATGGCCATTCTTGTTATGCATGGACACACCACACCACAGTATGCAGTGTGAACAGTGTGGAATTGCCCTTTGCAGCGGACAGTGGATCCTGGGAAGCAGTGTGTGGGGATGGTACCTTGCTTAAGGGCACCTGGGTGGTTTTAATGGCAATCCTTGGATTTAAACCCACAACCTTTGCAGGGGCAACTCCCTAAGGCCACCAGCTTAGGGTATGAAAGAGCACACTGGCCACAGACGCACTATGCAGAAATTCAGCCCTGGTTGAGAATACTAACCTCCTCTAAAATAATTTCCATCAGGAATGCCAGAATGTTCCTCATAACTGAATCGCCACTCTGTTCTCCAAACGCCAGGGGTGCTACTTGTTCAGGCAGCAGCTGGAACACCTGTAGACACACCTGTAAAAACACACACACATCCTGATAGGTAGGTATCAAGAATATCTAAAATATATCTAATATTTTCAGCTAACAGGCTTCAGTATCTGACCTTGACAGTCTGATAACACAGATGTCCGTTTCTTATTGCTTCTTCTTTCATAAGGACAGCGATTAACTCCGCGATTTTACTCAACAGGGACGCACAGTTTTGTCTTAAAACTTCTCGCCCAGCTGTGCTGTCCTCCAGGAACACGCAGACTGGTAAAAGGTACAAATTGTTGTCTATATAAAACAAAGTTAAATATAATAAATATCTGTATCCATAGTAACAAACACTCACCTATCTGAAGGTCCTTTAATGTCAACACCTGAAAAATACAGGTCCATTAAAGCAGACTTCCAGGGTGACCAAATCCATCAGAAAAAAGATAAGTCAGAACATATTTCAGTACCTGTTCTTGGTACAAAACGTTCTGAAGACATTTTTGGACCTCCTGAGACACTAAAGTCTGGTCCACCTCAGCAAAGTGTTGCAGCATCTATGAAAGAAACAAAACAAGACAATGCAAGTCAGTCAGTCACAGAAATGCAAAAGCAGGCCATGCATCAGCATTACATTTAAATGTACTATACGCTTTTTGATCCAATACACCTGACCAGGCTCTAGTAAGGATGGGCTGGGAATCACTAATACGTATGGAAAGTGCAGTGCAGACTAGGGTATAGACTAAAGCACCTAAAATATCTGCAGCCCTATTTAATTACAGATCAGTAGTCCACTCTCATTGTTTTGTTCATTTATAAATAGGAATCAGCCATCACATGCATCAACAGTCCCTCAAAAACTTCAAATTATGTCAAAAACAAAAAATCTTTGTTTATATATAACGGGAATAATTTTATGGTCCACACTAACCTACGTTTCACATAAGTAACTGGTATTAATTGCTGTCACAGACCACTAAACTAAAAGAAACATTTCTAATGACATACATATGATTAGTGAATCAATCCATTTAACATCTCATGCTTTATAGGGTATGAACAACATATATTTATGTGTGTTCCTCCATATTTCCTCAGAACATCCACTTCTATGAATTAAAAGTTAGTTTGTAGGAGATTTACTTTTCCTCACTTCCCCATTTTAACTTACACTGCAATGCTGAATGATGATTATTTGTCATTTCAAAATTAACTTCAAAAGAAATGCAAAAGGGTGTCAATAATGTCCTTATGCCATTAGCAAGGATGCAAGTAAAAAACTGTGTTTTTGTCAGCAATAACATTGTATAGAGATGTTCCTGGCGTAGGTTAACCCATTTCTGAATTATATGCTTTATATTATATGATTCAGAATGAAATCAAATGAAGTTTTATTTAATGGTACAATTTCTGAATGGACCACCAATGACCTGTATATCCAATAAGAGGACATTTGTGATGCCAGATGCATTCTTGAACACATTAAACAGCATGCCTGGTCAATTTTTCTGCAGGATGATGATGTGGACCCAGACTCCAGCTGCATATCCAGCAGGAGCTGGACTAGGTGGTGCTGCTGCTGCTGCTGGAGGAACTTCATTAGAGAAGCTGGGATCTTCCTCAGCATCTGACAGGCTTCTTCCAGAGAGCGTTCCTTACTTCTCCTTACTGTGGACCTGTTAGACAAACGGGCAAAGGTGAAAATATTCTGACAAACCAAGTCTTCAGTGTCCATGTGCTGCTGTACTACCAACCTCGCACTCTCTCTGAGCTTCTGGATGAAGAGAACCAGTGTGTTTTTGACGTCTGGAGCTATATCATCCTCTGAAATTAACGAAGCGAGAAGTGCTTCAAACTGACACTCGGTTAAACTTGTAGAAATCATTGTGGCACAAGTCTATTGTTGATATTTTGCACCAATTTTGACAAACAGCTTCGACTCATGCCTTCTCTTCCACCTAGTATTTCTTCTGTAAATGTGCTGCTCTATGGTAACACTAGCGCCCCTCACTGTTCTGGATGGTTTCATAGCTGAAAAGTCATAGTTAGCAGGCAGGTTTATTCTGTACCTTAGCCTTTATGGATAGGTGACACCATCATTAGTCCTAAATCTAATGCTTGGTTGTTTCTAGCAGCTATACAAAGCGTTTATTTAATGTTAACTTGTAAGCTAACAGACCTGTACTGACTGTGCAGCCTCGCTGCCTAGTCAATTTAGCCTAGTTAGCATACCATGTACCTCCTTTACACAGTCCTTGCTGCTCTTTTCTCTTTTTTAGTCCTGAAATGGATGAAAAGAAGGAGATACTGTATGGATGCGACACGACTGGATGGTAAAACTGTTCTCATAACTGGTGAGTGGTTCATTTGTCCCCAGTTACATTGTTGGCTTCACCGCAGTTGCTATCTTGATTGTTTACGAAGATGCTTGAGGTTCCTTAGACCTTCATTGAGTCTTCATGATTTCTTTCACTGTATAAAATCAGACACATTGGTCCACTGAGTGTTTACTATGGTGGTCAGTCCCGCCCCTGATGAATTACTTTGCTCTGCAGTTCAGTTCCAGCCCTAATCTAATCTGAACTTTCAGTTCTAATATATGTGAAAAATACACTAAATATATAAAAACATTTGGGCGCCTCACTATTCCACCAACAGGCTTTAATGACATTGCATTTAGATACAGAGTCTTTAATATGGAGTTGTCCCCCTTTGCAGCTGTATTAGTCTTGAAATATTTTCCACAAGATTTTCGAGTTTCAGTGTGAATTTGTACCCATTCACTCTGTAGAGCTGAATGGGCATTCAGTGTTGGATGGCGTTGGGGTCAGGGCTCTGTGAGGGTCAGTCAAGATCTTCAACATCAAACTCATTCAGCCATGTATTTATGGAGCTTGCTTTGTGCACTGATAGAAAAGGTTCTTTCCAAAACTCCATAAAGTTGGGAGCATGGCATTGTCCAAAAGGTCTAATTTTGTCCATATAATGTACGTGTGTGAATTTAGGGTTGGATCTATACTTATTAGATTAAGCCCTCCAGGGATAGTCTTGGACATGTCTAGGTTGAATGTGACCCTGCACTGACACTTTAAAATACAGAAGCAGGTGATATTTGTTACAAGTGGATTCCCTTTCTTGAGCTTTTGCTGTGTGCCTTTCAGGTGGCAACTCTGGAGTTGGTAAAGAGACGGCCGTGGCATTAGCCATGCGAGGAGCCCGTGTCATTATCGCATGCAGGGACGAAGACAGGGCGAGGAAAGCAGTGAGGGAGATCAAGTCCAGGAGTCACAACATGAATGTCCTGTACATGGAGGTGGATCTTGCCAACATGAGGTCCATTCGAGAGTTCACCAAAACCTTCTTACAGAAAGAGAAGAGGCTGGATATTCTCATCAATAATGCAGGTGAATGTGGTTGACATCTGCCCTCAGATTCTCTTGTCAATGAAATAAATGTTGTTGCATGGATGAAATGCAAAAGTCTGCAAAAGTCCACTTTGGCTTTGAGCTGTTCCTGCTCCTTCCCAGATGTGCAATTTCATATGTTGTGTTAAATTATTATCATTATTTGCATTGCCTTTATTATTATGTTCAATCATCTTATCATGTGCAGTATCACTACTCATGTCTCTTATATTACAGCATATGACAACAGTACTGTCATGTAACTGTATTTTCATGTGTGAGATGTGCACTGCTTGTCACTACATGCAATACCAAACTCAGTATAGTGCCACTATTTTTGTTAATTAGTAAACTGTTTCAGCAATATTAGTATTTACCTATAGTATTTCTATTCATGTCTTTTACGGACCACAGCATTTTGTTTTATTTCTAGTAAGTTTAATTGACGTTATATTATAGTTTCAATAGTTTTTGTCATTGCCTGTGCAGTCATTGCATAAGCAATTTCCTCTGGAATCAAAAAGGTTTTTCCGCTGTAATGGTTTTCTGATATAATTACAATTATTCCCTCTCAATATATTCATATGTTTTGAATTCTTTATATAGATATCCAGACATACACAGTACACAGCCGTGGTTATTATATGACGAGCTCTTTTCTGTCCCTCTGAAATGTCCAGGTGTGTCCGGTGTCCTGGACTGGACTGATGACAATTTCTCCATGTGTTTTGGTGTGAATCACCTGGGGCACTTCCTCCTCACCAACCTGTTACTGCCGCGGCTGAAGGAAAGCGCCCCCAGCCGAGTGATCACGCTGACCTGCTCCAACTACAAGTACCAGAGACTTAACTTCCAGGACCTGAACTACAACCTGTTCCCTTTCTTGACCTACTGCCGCAGCAAACTGGCCAACATCTATTTCACACAGGAGCTGGCACGCATGATGGAGGGGAAAGGAGTGACCGCATATGCAGTGCATCCAGGTGAGGCAGTTACACACTGTACTTAAAAACATTCATACCAGACTCTGAAGCTGCATTTGCACTGCAGATGTCACAGCTTTTGTATGTGTTTCTAGATTGGTTGTATATCCAGTTTGTGGGCATGTGACCATGTTATGAACAGTCAGATTCCTATTGCTGTGGTCAACAACCAGAGTGGGAGGTGACCTACCATGTTAAAATGTGGGGAAATACGTCTGTTTTGTGTGATCCTCTTCAGATAAAAAGTCAAAACATAACATGAATTTCAATGACTTCATAAAATGACTTCAGTACAGAAATATCATTGTATACTGACTAGGGATGAGCCGGATACTCGGCTGAAACGAGTATCCGGTACGGATAAAGCACTTTTGACAAGTACGAGTATCATACGAGTAATATGAGTCAATATCTGTGCTCGGATTGAACAAAAATTCTCATTGGGTAGCTGACTGTGTCTGCGTGCAGTGGCGTCTGTCAGCACGTGTGAGTCAGCGATTAAAAAAATTAAAAAATATATATACATTTCAGTATTGGGCTGTACAGAGCAGGGGGACCATAAGGGGGCACAGGAGCAATTCTAGGGGTGCTCTCCCTCTCCCTCTCCCTCTCCCTCTTTCTCTCTGCCGGTCACCGGAGTATTTATTTTTTTTTACCGTCTGCTGGCTGTAACCAGTTTTTTTACTTCACGCACTGAGTGACACTTTCTTGCAGTAAAAATTAAGGTAGTTGTGGTATAAATAGTATTACAAATTAAGCTACACACACAAACACTCACACACACACATACCTGGTGTGGAAATAAAATAAATAAATACAAAAGAACCAAAAAAAATCACAATGATCATAAAAAAAGAAAATTATATTGAGATGAAAACTCTTGTTCATTACATTTTACTTCATAATTGCAACCGCATGTGTTGTATTCATTGTTGCAAAACAATGTTCTGTATATAGTTTGTTTGTAATCGTAATCGAAATCACTGATCTGAAGCTCAATGCTGATGCTGTCATGTAAATAGTTTTCTAATCAGCAAAAAATATAACAATTTCTGATCAACACATATCAATTGCATGCTTAAAATAACACACCGGTTTAAGCCCCGCCCATTTCAAGACAACCCGACCAACTTCCTGGTTAAACCCCACCCATGTCCAGGATAGGCCCCGCCCAGTCCGAGTACAGATACAGATACAGATAATTCATCTGATTAACAGATACAGAAACAGATAATGCTTTACTCACTCATCCCTAGTACTGACACACTTCTTTTAAGGCTTCTTTTCCAAAGGGTGCTGTTATTTAGGGTCATTATGATTCCTAAAGTCAACTTGATTTAAATATAGTTGATCAGATTGTTCTATCTGCAGTTATATTCTCCTACTCTTCCATGGTAATCACATATATTCATTTAAAGTCTTCTTAATTCATTTTTCTTCTGTAATATATTTTGTATTCCATGCATGTTTTTTTGTTCATGTTAATCTGTTTTGGTTGTTTGGCCTTGATTATTTGTTAGAATATTAGACTACTAATTGTAACCTACACTGACAGCCCTGCTGTGATTTTCAGCCAAAGTGGCCACCAGCAGCACAAGTTGAAATGGCAAACAGTAAACATTGCGTGTGTTTTTCTAATGTGTTTGCATGTTGCTTCTTACCTATCCTCCATTTTCCCGCCAGGTTACGTCCAGAGCAACTGGACCTGTCGCTACTCGTTCCTGTTCCAGCTGCTGATGAAGGTCATCATGTTTATGTTCTTTGTGTCGTGCGAGGCAGGGGCGCAGACGGTTGTCCACTGCTGCGTTTCAGACGCCATCATTAACAACAACGGCGGCTACTTCTGCGACTGTAGGCCTGCAAACTTGCAGACTTTCGCCAAGGACGCTGGCGTGGCCAAGAAACTGTGGGAAGCTAGTGAACGGCTCGTTAAACTAGCCTGAGGATTGGCTGGACACCTGTGACTCGTTATTTTATTTATAGAAAATGTGAAATCTTCCTACTTGACACTTTTTGGTTTTGTGTATTCTTTTTATGTCCGATTCCTTTTCTCGTTCCCAATTCAGTGTTTGACAATTAATGTACACTACCGCTCAAAAGTTTTAGAACATTGCAGTGTTTCAAACTTTTTTTACATTTAAATTAAAACAGTTCAAGTCCAGTGAGTAGCATGAAATGGTACAAGGGACAGTGCTGATCTGCAAGAGGATAAAAATGACATTACCCAGAAGTAGGAAATAATTCTGTAGCTCCATGCAGGACCTCTGGTGTGTGCTTAGTTGGTCGGTTCATCCTACAGCAAGATAGTGTCGCAAAACTTAAGTCCAAGCTCTGCCACGTCTACCTCAGAAAAGAGAACAAGATGGTGAGCTGGAAAACCCGAAGTGTCCAGATTTAAACCCCACAGAGCTGCTTTAGGGGAAACCGGACAGAGAGTGAAAGCAAAGCAACCTATAAGTGGCACACACTTATAAGAACTTCTGGGAAGAAGTTGGGAAGAACTTTCTGCAGAATAAACGAGACACTGAACTGATTGAATTAGAGTTTAAAAAATAATTTAAAAAAATTGGGGGTGTCCAAAAACTTTTGACCAATATTGTACTTCGTGTGAATGTTCAGGTTCATGCTGGAATAAACAGCTGTACTGATAAGAGCATATTTAAAGTTTGATTACTGAGTGGTTCCCAACTGAGCATGGCTGTTAAAACAGATCGAAAAATATACTGAAACAGTTTAGTATTTAAATCTTCATTTTTATTTAGAACACTTGAACACATTTCCTTAAGTCAGGTAACACATAGAGCAGGTTCGAGAACAGAGCAACGGTAAGAGTAAGAATAACCAGAGAAATAAAAGAGAATAATATTCTTATACAAGAACCCAAAAAACTGACAAAAAGGGCTACCAGTGAAGACTTCAACTTCAGAGAAACTACCAAGTGTGGTGGAACGGAAGAACATCTTTGGGGAATAGAGTGAAAACAATACGGTGCTAAATAACAAAGAAGAGCTCTGTGTTGTCAGTGCAGGTAATATTACTACTTTAATTCACATCTTTCTGAAGAGTGCACACGTTTAACTTAACATCGGGTGAGTCGCAACCGATATGGTTCATGAGCAATTCAAAAGGAAGTACATTTACACTTAAGGTGGGAGCATATCCCCCGAGCGCATTGCATTAAATGCGGTCAGAGACCCCACAAACGAATAGAAGAGCGACTTGCAGTTTTACTCCATAGGCAAGACGTGTATTAAAACAGCACTGGCAAAAAGCACAACCACTATAATTACTTCACTGTCTACTGATGAGAATAACTGTATTGTCCGTGCTGAACGCGCATGGTATATTCAGTGCACTCCTGCTGTAAAGCTACTGTAATATTACAGCGCTTGGGATATCGAGAAAAAAAAAAACAGAACAGAAAGTCTCAAGACTCCTTTAACTTCATAAATGTCAGCCGCCCTGCATTGACAACAACGAGCTTAAATATAAAAGCATGCCATTGAAATATCACCACCGACAATCTTAATCTCATCAACATCATTATAGCTTTCATTTATATAATCTTCATCTGTATCATCTCGAGACAAAAATAGTATATGCACTTACAAAGCTTGGAAAATAGATAAGAGGAGAAAAAGGTTTAGTTACCCAGCATTCAATATAAAATGAGAAGAAAAAAAAAGTTTTAACACCAAACGTTTTGTGTTTGAGTGACTCATGCAAAGAAATTCCAGCTAAAATGCTAGTAAACTGCTGCTTTAATACTGTGTGTCTGTTTAATAGTCATAATGTGCATCTTCATTTTTTTACATGTTTATTTTCAATGCTAAACACACAAAGAAGAATATTAGTACATTTTTACATGCTGTTTTTATGTTATTTTTTATTTATTCGATTTTTTTTGCTTGTTTTGTCTTGTTTTTTTCAGGGAGTTGGATTGGCGGGGTGTTCTGAGCACACTTCAACACATGTAATAGTCTCATATCACTTTCTGTCAAGACGAAAGACGAGATGTGGCATCCAGATTGGGACGCGAGGGGATCTTAGAAGTACACCCAGTCAACACACAACGCTAGAGCAAAAACAGACCCAGCTGGTTCGTCTTACGGGGTCGCTTCAGTTGACGAAGGGGTTTTGTAAAGTTTTATGACTCCTAGCTTTGTAAAAATGGGGCTTTCTGGACATCGGAGTCTCCCATCAGAGATGCAGCGAGCTAAAAAGCTAAAGCCTGTTACCTTCACTTGAAGATTTGGAGTAAAAAAAGCGTGAGTGGAAAGTAAAAAAAAAAAGCTGTACAACTGACAACAAAGTTTAAATGCATGTCATAAAACAAAAGGGAGATAAAATACTTAAATAAATAAATAAATAAATACGACCTGAGGACGCAAAAAATGAACGAGCCTCCGAAATGGCCTCGTTTTACCGCCTGTATTACATGTCCATTCTCCGTTCTCAGACTTGCTTTCGGCTCCAAAGCTAACCAAACACCAGCCCATCTGGGTCTGATATGGTATCTTTTTAAACTCGCTTTATATAAGAATAATCGGACTTTCTTATTGTCCCCCTATTGCAAAAAAACCCCGCAAACATCTTAACGGTTCCGTTACCACATAACACAATCCTTCATTCGCTGCCTATCCAAAGGGTTCACCTCCGCATCCAGGGTAGAAAAACGCTTTTCAAGTACAAACACACAGAATCTCCTTTAAAGAGCCTCGGAAAAATGAGAGAAAAGAAAAAAATATATATGTAGATATACACATTTAAAACGACATCAAGTTATACTGATATTATCAAACGTCTGCAAAATTATAAGTGACAGAATGCAAGAGGAAACAAAACGTGATTCTGTCAATTTAGCCCGTCATGGCTCCGCCTCCTGAGAGGTTTGTGCTACATTCCTCCTTCCTGTTGAAGCCCAGATTAAGCCTGCACAATCTTGGGTTAGCCTTCAGACTATGATATCACACTGAAGAACAGTATTAAAACAGACTAGCCTCCTTCAAACGGGTATATGAGGAATCCTGTACAATAAAGGTGATGTGCCTCTCCACAAGCAGGTGTCTGGACTTTGTCGTATGTAGCACCTTTGGCAGGATTATGGCTTATAGTAAGAGCTGGGCTGTGAAGCTACAGGTGTGTAACCAAAACTGTCCTGAATCAGGCTCGAAATAGGCTTGGCCAATCACGGGCGCCTTCCGAGGAGCGGTGTGTTCATGGTGTTGCAGTCCGGGTGCGGAAGCTGCTGAAATCAGGCTTCAGAAGCAATACAGGACCTCACAAGATCAATTGTTTGTTTGAAGCATGTGCCCTGTGTGTCTAATGTTCAAATTAATGGGGCACAATTAAAGACTGGAAGACCCCAAACATATCACTCTGCTCAAAATCACTCTTTTTAAGCTCTGCTCCCTTCACACACACACACACACACACACACATTCAAACCTTCACAGAGAAATCTGGACCACCTCTTGAAGTGTGAGCGTACACACATACACACACAGAGTGAGAGCTCAAGCTTTAAATCATCAATCACATGGAGAAGCCTATACAAGAACACTGCTTCAACTACCTCCCCTTTTCATTACTATAGAAACAGCCACTGTGAATACACCGAGTGTCATGCTATCTGGAAAAAAAAAGAGGTTGAGCGAAAAGAAAGACTTAAAATCGGAAAATCACCGACATCCAGAATCATGACTCGTACAAATGACACGCAATTGCTTTTTGTGTTGTAGTAGTAATAATAAGAATAAGAGGAAGAATAATAATAAACACTAATAACAATATTAATGATCATATTAATAGTCTTAATAAAACGTACACGGGTTAACTGGCGTCGCGGATGGTGAGAGAAGAAAGCGTGACGCATCACTGACAGAAAACAAAGGGCCTTGCCATCCATTCCATTCAGGACCACCGGACTCCACTCAACACACACTCACAGCGGGATGTGGCGACACAGGTGGGTGGGTGGGAGGCAGGGAGGGGCGGGGCACAAGGGAGTGGGCGGGGTGGACATTGCACAGAGACGTGATTGACAGATGAGGGACGAGCCCAGTGTGGTAGGGTCAGGCACTGCAGACTCAAAGCCACATGACACTGGACTTCCTCTCCTTCCTCCCTCACTCTCTCTCTCTCTCTCTCTCTTCCTCTCTCCCTCCCTCTCTGGCTGGATGCTCTTCTCAGATGTGGCTACAATGAGCTGTGCCTGCAAACACACATACCACAGTCGTCATCATCATCTGATTCTCATAATGACTTTCATCTTCATCCTTTTGAGCCAAACAAGTCAATTTGTTAGCATGTTTAAAGTGTTGTGTATATCAAAGTACTGTACATGCACTTGCATAATACCAAAAGCATGAAAATTCTAAAATATTGAAATAATTCAAACATAAATATGAAAAAAGCATAAATAGAATAAAGTAAGTAACTAAAATAAAAATGCAATAAAATTTCTACAGTATCATAGCACTTTAAAAGCATAGACACAGGTGGACCTTTAAAAGACGACCATCACTATAATTTATAATTATAAATTAAGAGTCAAGAGAAAAAAGGTGAGTTTTCAACCTGGATTTGAAAACAGAATAGAAGTGTATTTCAGAAATGTGTTTACATCTGTGATCATAGCATGCCATGGGACCTCAGTACTTAACACCTTATTACTCTGCTACTAATCTCAAGACCAATGTAGCAATGAGAGCAAAAATAAAGAATGAAGCTTCGTACAGGTCCTTATAGTTTAAGGGTTTCAGCTCCTAACCACAGCAGTTTTGGTGCCAAATCGTAAACTGGCTTCATACAGCAAAACAACTCTTCTTTTGGAAGTCCAGTTTGTGATGATGCTTGATCATGCTGAGCTTTGTTTAGTGTTATTAAAGTTTAAAGTTATTATAATTTAAAAACAAGCACCCTAAATTCCGGACTATAAGCTGCTACTTTTTTCTCAGTTTGAAGAGTGTGGCTTAAAATACGGTGTGGCTAATGCAGGTTTTTTTCCATGCCACCCAAAACTTTTTGCCTCGTAACCAGAGCTTAGATCGGGACCAAAAAATGAAACCCAAGCCCGAGCCCCTCGTGTCCCAGCCCGGCCCGACACATTAACTGTAATTTTCATCCCGAGCCCGATTTAAACCATTTTTAAAATAGGTGGGTCGTTTTAATGCTTGATCACGGCTCGACCCGCCCCGGATAGTGACAGGAAATATCGACCCGACGCACGGACCGGGTCAGATTCGGGTTTGGAGAGAAAATCTAAACTCTACTCGTAACCAGACCCGGCACCAGATCTCATATTACAACGTGAGACACGTGGCCTAAAATCCGGTGCGGCTTGTACAAAATAGATTTTCTTTCTAAAATTAGAGCATGCGGCTTTTAATCAGGTGCGCTCTGTAGTCCGGAATTTACGGTAATAATAATAAGAACCACTAATGTGGTTTTAAAAATGGCATCACATGCAAATGTTTATGAAGAACAAAAACAACCAAATATTTTTATTTTAAGTCTTAGAAACAAACGGAAATAAAACACAAGCTCTCTTTCAGGGAAGTGGACAGACCACTAAGGTCCACCACAAAACAAACTAAATTAGAGACCCACAATTCAATAAAGCAACAAAAACAAATCTCACAAATCTCTGAGCACACCGGTCACCTGGAACACATTATGTAAAAAATTCAAGGCTGGTGTGCTCAGCCATCATAATAAAAGTCCATAAACGGAACAGAAAACCGTCATAGCCAGTTGTAGAGTGCTTTGCACTTTACACACATATTATACTTGTTGAAACCAGATTTTACAGATACGCTCTTAAGTTTAAGAAGAAAAAAGCTTATGTCAACCTTACATTTCCTGATTTGAAAAAGTGAAAGTAAAATAAAACATGTGTCACAGCATTAAAAATCCTACATCAAAATATCTCCCAGCTATGGCTGAATTTGTGCCAAAGAAAAAAACCCAACACATTCATTCATTCATTCTTTCGTTCATTCGTTCATTCATTCATTCATTCATTCATTTTCTTTAACAACTTAATACTTCTAGTGTTGTGGGTACTTGGATCCTATTCCACCATTGCTCTTCTATTCAGGCACACTAATAAACTGCCAAAAAACAACTTTGCAGAGATGTTTACCTTCATTGGAGAGGAGCAGCAGGGGCCCCGGAGCAGTGGAAATGGACATTCTGCCACTTGGAGTCCCGGCGATGCCACACCCTCGTCTCCTCTGATTGGCTGCTGCGGGGCCGGCCTTGCCCATCCACGTACTGCGTGAGGCGGATGTACGCTATGCAGGCGGCGTCTTCTCCGATCAGGTGCACATGGGGATTCAGGATGGTGGTGTGGATGGGCTTGCTGTTCTTAGACAACACTAGATATGAGGAAAACATACAATAATATATTTTCAGCATTTGAAGACCAGGTTTGCTGCAAGACGCAGTAAGAGCTGCCTGAGGTAGAATGTGTAGGAAAACCTTGAACAAATACTTTGTATAAACAGCAGAAAGACGTCAGTAAATAAAACTAGATTACGACAACATACTGTACGCACCTAATATACTGAGTTCTACTTTTAACAAATCTTTTCAAATCTGTATTTACTCACAGTTCTCAAAGTAGAATCTGTGGAAATCCATGCCCTCCACCAGGTTTCCCAGAGCCTCTGGCTCAAACGAAGTCAATCCAGGGTCGCAGATCTTACTGGAGGGAAGAGAAATTTGCAAAATGTGCAATAGTCTTAACATGAGCAGTATGAAGTTCAGATTTTTTTATTATTAAGCACTAAATCATCATCATTGTGTGCAATATTTTATTACGTGCAATAGTCTTACCATGTGAAATACCACTATTTATGGGAATATTTTTTATCTGCTACTGATCTCTATTATGTGCAATAATGGACTACTGACCATTATTTATGTTTCTGGTAATAGTTATCTATAGTAGGAATCCGCCAGCATTTGTGTGGGCACTTATTGAGCAGTTTCTGCGCAGTTATTATTATTTATTTAGACTAGTCTTTGTGTCTGTGTGTGACTGTGCAGTCAAAACATTTTCTCCAGGATTAAGTTTTCTGATTCTGACATTAAAACACAACCAAAATGATTCATGTTTTCATACCTAAACTCTAGCTGGGACTGGGATTGTGTCTACACAGCATTTTTAATCACACAAGCTCACTTTAATCCAACAAGCCAAAAAAATATTATTCTTGAGCATTGAGAACCATGTTATAAACTTTGCAGTACACACATCAAACAAAAAAACCTTTCTGAAAATCCAGAAAGGTTATTTGAAGTGGTCTGATTGAAGTATGCATTTTTACATTAGTTTGGACATAAGCTTGTAAATGGTTTAGAGATGGGTGATACTTGGGAAAGGATGGGCATTGAAATAAAAGTGGCACAGGGCTGAACGGCACTGTCACGCCTTTAGGACACAAAGTGAGGAAAAGGTGGCTGTTCACCTAAAGGGTTTGATTCCTTTTCATACCTGAGGTAACATACTGGTGTACACCTTATAACCAAAGAAAGTCGAGGGAAGATCTTGGGGTATTTCTGATCTCATCGTTGATTTTATTGCAATAAAAACTGCTTTCAACTGCAATTTCTCATTCGATTTGTTTTTTTCTTTCTGATGTATCCACTCTAGTCCTGGACTATAGTTTCAATGGTTCCTGATTCAACAAAAAATATTTAGTGACTCTCCTTTGAAAATGCAAGGTGAAATTATACACACACACACACACACACAAATAAACAGATCTACTTACGCATAAGCCTCAAAGTCTCCATTGTTGATGGCCTCAATCAGTTGTTCTGTGATTTTGATGATCTCCTGTTTGCGTGCTGATGGAAGAAAAGGCAGAAAATTAAAGGTCAAGCCATATTTCTGTCTCTCGATCTCTCACACACACAAACAAACACACACATACACACAGAATAAAACACACCCAATGAGTCTTACGTTAGTCACAACTGCCTTCCAGAAGATGTGAAGGTCACTCACAAGTTACATTCAGCCCTAATTGCATCCATTTAGTCAAATGAGCCAGCTTTGACGCTTTAATACACAAACAAACGCACAAATCGTCCCATCAACCACCAAAACAACCTACTTCCAACAAGCCTGTCAAGAGACGAACCAGGTCAGAAACATGTTAGTCCATTAGCATCAACGGCTATGAATTCAAACCTCTGCATCCACAACAGGATCACTGCGGACGCTGTACTCACACTGTAAGAGAGGCAGGGGGCTGGAGGAGG
>JBBMFX010000037.1:3313076-3323942 GCA_037832545.1 Rhabdalestes septentrionalis | reverse complement strand
AAAATATCAGAGGCATCAATCAACTATGGCACAGTGCCAGCAAAACACAATTTAAATGAGGTGAACCAAAGCAGTCAGTGCATGAGTAAATGCCATTACACCCGTACTTGTTTGGTTCTTTTCTCATTAAGGTCAGCTTTATTTTGGCTCCAAACCCATCACTGTTCTTCTTCAGGCCCCGAGGCATTAGTCTCCCTGAAAATATTTCCTCCACCTCCAGCTGTCAAGTCTTTAATGTGGGTTGGAGCCTGGATGATAAACAGGGAACATCCACTTCATACAATTTCATATTCAATGCAAAGTCAACAACATTAATGAGAGTTGTTAATGACGAGGAGACTTAAGACAGGGCTATGGCACCCAGACCAGCTAAAAACACTGATTTTTCCTCAGATTTGGTTCATCAAATGTTATTTTTGTCTCTTTACCAACCATTTATCATCCATTTATCAAAAGAAAGACAGGCAGAACGCACAAAGGCCGACTCTCCAGCAAATCTTCTTTTTGTTTCTGTTTATTCGAACACTTCCACCATGCAGAGACTTCAGACAAACACAAAAATAAATAGGAAATAAATAAAAGCACACAAATGTAACAGATACACTGATGTCTCAAACATTTGAAAAAAATGGGCAACTCATTCCATTTCTTATTGCTTGAAATTCTAACATGCAAGTTCACAACTCTTCGAAAAGCACAGAGCGTGCCATTGATCATTGAGATGTTAAATATAACTCTTCTTAACAGTCTTTTGTCCAATCCCAGCAATCCCATCTGTTGTTTTTCTCAAATCCTTGATTATTGCCATCTCCTGTCCTTTACCATGACTTTTAATTGTCAATCGAGATAAAAATAATGGTGTTATTTCCACTGGCAGAAGGAACCATGCCATACCATCAACCAATGTTTTCTCATTACAAATAAAGAAAGCCGTACTCAAGCTGAACCTGTGCTGCTCGACGGCAGGACCAAAAGTGGCCCACAGCTTAGCTGACTGCATCACTGCTTTCTGATTGGTCAAAATGTCATCACAACTTGGAATGAGGGCATTGGGTTTTTTTTTACTGTCTGCATAAAACAACAACAATGGAGGCACAAAGTAACAACTGTCAGTACTGTCAGCCCAGACTGTCTGTATGAGCTAAAGTTACATTTCAGTGGGAGTTTTCTATGACGCAAACAAATTGATCTTTAAAGTGAAGGTGATTCAGGACATCATTAACAAGTTATCTGGGTTTGGTTTTTATCACACGGATAAAAAATGCTGAGAAAATTTCAAACAAGACTATAAATAATGAAAGACAAAAGCAGCTCTGACAGAAAAACTTTCTGCCGGTTCGACTCCATGGACGTGGGTTTGGAACGACCGGCTGTAAACTGTGTGGAGAGAACTGAGTCAGAAACTCCATTACCGGACCAAGATACCCTGGAAAATCAAAGCGTACGGCAAGTTCTGTACCTTGGCGGTATGGTTCAGGTACAGCACAGTTCCTGTACACCTACGGAAAAGTGCCTATAGATTAATGTGTGGGCCTCATCCCTGATTGTAGACAGTGTACGTCCACAGGTTCAAACGGATAGAAAAAAAACTCCTCATCCCACAATACGACGCAGTGAGTTGACATGAAGATGGAACAGAAAATCTGCATATGAAGCCCCTCCATTGGGACTCTTGTCCTCCACCAGGAGGCGCTGCAGACACTCCTCACAACTGTCACCTTCCTTCACCACCTTTAGCTGAGAACACAGAAAATCCCAAAGGAAATTTTACAAACCCTCATTAGTTAGCCCTAATGGATTTCTAAAACATTATAATCAGGGGACACCACTCACACTCAATCAATTAAGCAACTAATGATACTTTAATTAGCCAGAGGTCAACTTATGACAGTGTGTGTACATGTGCCAACAACAATTATAATTCACTTGTACATGATAATTTTCTAACCTTTCTACATCATTTAAACAGCCTGTGTAAACTGCTGTAAGCTAGACAGATGAAAACATGCATTTTTGTGACATCACAAAAACAGGGAATTCAAAACAGGCCCATATATAGGGTGTATTTAACATATACTTAACGGTAAATCGCATGTTTTAAACAGTGTTCATCTCCTACAGTAAACTATATTCTTTAAGAAATTAAATAATTCTATATTTTATGACATGGGTCCTTTAATAGGTCTGTTTAAAAAGGTTAAAAAAAAAACAAATTAGTCCTAGTTAGTGCAGTGAGACTAGGCAAGCCTGCAGAATAACCAGTTTTATTACACTTTATGATCAAAGAAACACTGTACATTATTAGCCAATATTTCTTAATGATCTTTAAAAGGTTGGTCCTTAGTTACATTCATCAACAAAAATAATATGAAACCACAATCAAATAGAAAAGATGGATAGCTACATGGAAAATGCAGTTATATTATGCTCAAAGTTATTCACATCTTAAGGGGACCCGATTCAATGTGAACAATATCTAAATTTAGGCACTATTCTATATTAATGAAACCAGTTGCAAAATCACAATTACAGTATCATTAACAGTTTAACCTTAATATCATGTATCTTGTCAAATGACAAGCTGTTTAAATGATAATGAGTGTGAATCATGAGATGTACCTTAAGAGTAGTGGCTGCATAGGTCTGTAGGATGCTGATGAGATTCCGAAGGCTGACTGACAGAATGCTTTCCAGCACAGGAGGATTTATCTGCAGAACACAATATCAAATATCAGGGCAAGGACTCATTTATAAGTCCAACATAATCACCACTGTTAGAATAAAACCTTTTTCTATTCCTGCCCCAAAAAACTGTGAAGGAACATTTGTGAATTCAACTAAAACCTTCACACTCTTCACACTGAATGTTTTTCCTTATTTTTTGTAGAAACACGTATCAACATGTAGTAATAATAATGTGTCCCATGTATATTATGTTTATGTATCATAATGAGGTCAGTATTTATGTTTGCAAATATTTGTAGGTAACAAGAATAAATCCCTTGTGTGTTAAATATACATAAGTACCCATATGTAATATGAGCCATATATATTATGTAAGTTTTTCTGCTGTATAATAATATTCCATATGTGTTATGTAAATGCAAAATTAAAAAAAATAATGTCAGGATCGTTCTGCTCTGAAAATGTAAAAAAATACACAAAATGTACAAACACACACACACACACACACACACACACACACACACACACACACACACACACACACATACACACACATGCACACACATGCACACACAGGAGGAAACGTTCCGTCAATGAGTCACAGAAAATTGAACAGTGGATCCAACACAACCTGAACCATCAGATTCAGGAGTGTCTCACCTCTCCAGACACGAGTGATGAGAAGGAGGCGGTGTTGAAGAGTTGTGTTAAAGCCTGGGGGGGCGCCCTGCTGCCCACCCACAGTAGTAGATTAAGGGGAGAGTACAGCAGGTAGACAGACTCAGACTGCAGGCTGGAGGCAGAACAGCGCACTGCAGTCTCCATAAAGGATTTGCTGCAGCTCTCAGCATCTACAGACTAGAGAAAAGAGGCGGAAGGTACTCATTACATTACAATCATTATTAATTCTACTGATACTGCAGTGAATACTGCAGACTACATTCGTCACATGAACAGCAGACTGAGGACTGGGATGAGCCTGAATTCAACGTAATGATAGTCTTATTCACCAAAGATCATAATTGATTATTGCTCTATTGACAGTAGATACATATTTTATGGCTGAAATTAAGTGTACCTAGATGCTTTCAAGCCCTCATAGCTTGGTGTGTTGTTTTTCTTGCCTATTTTCCACTACTGTATAAACAAACAGTAAGAAGGTGATAGGTGATGGAATTTGGTAAAGGAGTGAGCCTTTACAATATGATTTACTGTCCTTACTCTGTAAAACACAGTTCCTTTTACTGCAGTTTCAATTCGTTAAAACAGTGAACAACCCTGGTTCTCTCAGGCAAAACAACAGACTTGAAATTGAACAGCTGTAATGTACTGCAATGAATGAAAAATTAGACATTATCCTAAAAAATCTCAAAAGCAAGTATATATATGAATATCTCAGGTGAGTGATGTTGTCTCACTTGAGCCCCTTCATTTTGAACTATAGTGAACTGAACTGAACCCGGTTCAACAGGGTTGAAAAAAATCAACTGCCAAACAAAGAGACATGTGAATCAACACCAACTTCAGACAGCTCTTGAATGATCAGCATCTACCGCAGCGCTGTGTGACTATTAATCACTTGACAGAGAATGAGCTCAATGTAGGGATTAATTGTGCTGGAACAGAGTGTTCAGGATGCCGCACCAGAGGCAGAATGAGTGGGTAGAGCTGAGTGGTGGTGCTGCGCATATCCATGGAGACGGTGAGGCTGCGCAGCTGCAGACGCTGATG
The DNA here is from genome assembly GCA_037832545.1 of Rhabdalestes septentrionalis. Classification (NCBI taxonomy): domain Eukaryota; kingdom Metazoa; phylum Chordata; class Actinopteri; order Characiformes; family Alestidae; genus Rhabdalestes; species Rhabdalestes septentrionalis. The sequence continues at coordinate 3,319,526 of JBBMFX010000037.1, read as the reverse complement.
CACGGAGCTGCGCAGGCCAGGCAGCAGCACTTCACTCTTCCGCAAACTGTTCATGTAGACAGGCAGCACTTTCAGAAACTGAGGCAACACCAGCTGTGGGGAAGAGAAAGATAGAGAGAAAGAAACGAGAGTGAGAGAGAGGTTATAGGCATTGCAGAAAGCAACAAAGAAAGAGAGACAGAAAGAGACAAAAAGGGAGAGAGATGGGTAAACAGAAAGATAGAGAGTGTGAGAGGTTGTAGGCATCGCAGAAAGCAACAGAGAGAGAGAGAGAGAGAGAGAAAGTTGGAGAGAGGGGGGAGAAAGAGAGAGAGACAGAGAGAGAGAAAGAGAGAGGATATAAGGTTATAGGTATTGCAGAAAACAGACAGAGAGAGAAAGGAAGATGGGAAAGAAAGAGAGAGAGAAAGACAAGAGCATTGGCACAAACACAAGTAGACAGAAAGCAATTTGTGCAAGCACACTTAAGTTAACACTAGAGACATCAATGTACTGTACGTCGTATGGCAAAATGACAATAGTACAACACCACAGACTGTGTGTGCAATCCTGTCCTGATCCTGGCTGACCTGTCCAGGGGAGATGGAGGTAGTAGAGCAGTGTTTTCTGTAGCAGGCTAAGGCCTCAGTTATCTCCATCTGAAGCTCTTCTCGAAGACACTGCAGAGGAACTTCCACCGCTGAGCAGTACACTAACACACACACACACACACACACACAAACACACACATCACATGAAACAGACAGTAGAAATGAGGATCAGTTCCATTCACATTCACTGTGCCCAAGATTTGCCTTAATAAGATGTACAGTCATACTCAAACTTGTGTATAAAACTGATGAAAAACATGCTTGCCATTTTTATCTAAAGGAGAAATGTACTGAAAATATTGCTTGGTTAATATTATAAAATACCAAACTTATGGCTATGTCCTGTTTGTGAACAATTATCTAGCTACAGTCTTGTTGGACAAGCTGGCACATGAAGCTGGTCCCATTTCTTTCATTGTTTTATACCCCTCCCCCATATTACCCTTAAATTCTTAAATGAAGATAATAGTCAAGATGTCCTACTTATAGAAATCCCTCCAAATATTTTTCTAACACTGTGTGTTACAGAATAGAAACGTATCCTACTCTTTTTGCAGTAGAAGGTAAGCAGTGTCTCAGCCTGGCTGGTCCGGAACGTGTCCAGCAGGTTCTGGGAGCAGCCCAAAGTAACAGTGAGCACCCGCGTCCGCCTCTCTCCATTAGAGTTGCTGTAAGACAGAACTGCCTACAAGCACACAGAAACAAACAGAGACAAGATAATGAGGTCAGCATTATGCGCAATTCACAACTGTAACACTCCAAAGTCAGACAGGCCCTTATCTACTACTACTACAAAAAAAAAATACTTATACTCTGTCTACACTGGGATGATTAAGATAAGATAAACCTTTAATAGTCCCACAAGTGGCAAATGTAAAGTGCTGCAAAGCATCTAAAAAAAGCATAGGTCATATATACGAAACCTACATGTAGACCCAGTTTTCCCTGTATCAGTCTATTTAAAGGGGAATTCTTCCCAATGTTCCAAACGCCTGCATAATTCAATCATTAGGATTTGAACAAAGCCATTCAGAGGGATTGAATAAGCTGTGCTCCATTCTTGAGAAACTTCTCATTCCGTGTCTCACACCATCTTGGTGACCGTATGCTATGTAGTTTTGTTCTTCCTTTGTTATCACACATGCTTCGATCCACTAATCATGTAAGTTCATTATAGGATGGTCATGTGTGTAGAGACGGAAAAATATCATTAAATGGGCAGGCAACTTTACAACATCTTGTTTAAGTTCATATGCATGTAAATGTAATTCATATTTCAAGACAAGATCATTCAAATCAGTTCTATCATATGAGCAGATACTATCCTGCAGAACAATCAGTCCCTAAAATGTGATTTCATGTTTTTATGTAATAAATTCAACCATAAAAAAAAAACATCCTGTTTGTTGTGCCAGCAGATAATTGTGAAAATTTCATCCTAGTTTCGCACCTGTATGGCCACGCCCCTCGTTTCATCGAGAGATTTGCTGTGAGTGAACTCAAATGCCAGGGCTGTGCGCCAATCAAGCGCTGCCATGGCAACACAGCGGGAATCTGGGCAGGCGAGGAAGGCGCCATAGCAACCAGACACACGTAGTTCTACCAAAAAAAACAAAGTCAGACATACAGTCACAATCTGTCAACCCGAAAACCCTCTTATTATTCACCTCAACACTTAACGCCCAGTCCTTTACTCTGAAGAGTGGATATTTCTGACAGTGAAGGGATGAGAACTTTTCTTTCGCTGTAATTTGTGAAAGGATGTGCTCCCTCCTGACCATGGATGCACTACTGCTGACAGTTGGTGGAGTCCTAACGTTACCTTTGCTAACAAAAACTTTAAGCTGAGCTTTGTACGCCGTCTCGGTGTTGACACTCCTGCTCAGGTCCCCGCAGAAACGCTCTCTCTCCAACTCCGACTACAGAGAGAACCATAAGGACGCATTCAGACATGACAATCAAATGTAAAACATTAAATACTGTACAAAATTGTAGAAGGAATTAGAATCTGAAAACTTAATTGGTCCTGAAGGAAACTGTACAGACACCCGGTCATCAAGACATGAATGATATAAAATATGAAGTCTAAACAAATCCAATGAAAAACTCAATAGGAAACACTTAACATATAATACAGCATGCTACCCAAACAAATGCTGGAGTATTAATACGTATTAGTTAGGTAAATCACTTAAACACAAATTGTTATTAGAGGTATGCTATAGTAGCAAATAAATAATATTGACATAAGTATTGGTAGTCCACATGGTAAACTTGGTGCATGCAATAAGATATTGCACATGATGATCATGTTTTAGCAGCAGAAAATGACCATAAATTGGAAAGTGATTACTGACAATCACTGTTTTGTCATGCAGACCTTAAACTATTTGTGCAGGTGAACTTCCCTCATCACAGTTTGAAGAGGCAAGGCATTTTTCTCACTGCTTCTTAAAATAAAAATCATCCCCGGTTTCATGGTACTTCAAGTCCCTATCTCCATATTTATTTGTTCACCTATTTGTTTGATGCTTACTGTCTTAAAATGTGCTATAAAATAAGAGGTGACATGGCCCGTACATACCAATGTACACCCAAGTTATACTATAAATCTGCACATTGTAAATTCCATAATCCCTAAAACAGTTTTAAAACTCCATTCGGTGGCCAAATGTCAAGCAGTGTTTTCTCACATAGAGGCAAGGAGACTCAGATGCTTAAAGCTGTTTTGTTCTATGATTGTGAAACATACTGAATGACCTAGATAAGGTAGATAAAAAGGTCCAAATCTGCACCTGAGTAGCCACATACCGTATTTTTCGGCGTATAAGACGCACTTTTTTTTCCCTAAAACTCGGGGAGAAAAGTTGGTGCGTCTTATACGACAAATATACATTCTGCCTGCATTAAAACTGCACCTAAGTTTGTGTGGTGCTGCTCGCAGTCCTCTTTTTATGCTGTGTGTGCTGCAGTCAACGAACATTTTTCACGTGACAAAAACGAGACGAGGCGCGACGTTAATGCTGGTCATGTGACGATAACGAAACGAAATCTATAATGTATTTTTGTTGCTGAATAAGAATGAGACTAAATGTGGTTTACAATATAAAAACTGTGCTAAAGTGTCTCTTCATTTTCGTTGACTAAAACGAGACGAGACGTTATTTCCTGTGCGATAGGGAGGGGAGAAAAGAGTAAAGGACGCTCGACCTTTAACGATGTTACGTCCCAAAACTTTCGTCCATTGTGCGGCACTGTGAATTAGACCTTAGATTCTCTGCTCGAACCCGAACCCGGCCGGGTATTGCCTGCCACCACCCTCGGGTCAGACTGGGCCGTGATGCCGCATTTGAGTTGCTCAGAGCTCCAGCAGCGGGGTGTGAGTTTATAAACGCACCCACAGTTCAGAGCGTGTGTTATAACGGCCCACGTATCAAAATTTTAATAATTACAATCAATTTGTTCGGGCCGGGCTGGTTTCGGACCCGAGTGCACGGGTTTGGGTCATGTCGGTTTTCATTTTTTGGGCCCAATCTGGGCTCTAATCTAAAGGAAATGTATGGATTTCTGGATTTTCCTCCTTTAAAATTGGGTGTGTCTTATATTCCGGAGTGTCTTATAAGGCGAAAAATACGGTGAGTGTGAGAGTTTTTTAAATTTGTATATAGCAAAGGCATTGCTGAAATTATTTTTTTATTTCTGAACAAATATATTCTATATTCTATTTTTGCATGGATATGTGAAAGGCTGCTGATTCAAATGCTGTGTGTTTGTGTGTGTGTGAGACTTTGTGTGTGTGTGACTGTGTGCGAGTGTGTCATTTCTCTCTCCCTGGCCCTTTAATGGGCCTATTCCCCAATACTTTTGTCCACTCTATATTCACCGTTCCTCTCAATAGACAAAAGTATTGGGACGTAATGCTGTTCCACTCTAAGGATGAGTGTCCCAATACTGTTTCTCCCCTCCCAATAGTACAGAAAATATTGTCTCGTCTTGTTTTATTCAATGAAAATGAAGAGACATTTTAGCTTAGTTTTTATTTTGTAAGCAACATTTAGCATCACTTTTAAGACCTTTTGTTTTAGCAAATATTTCCCTTCTATATAATTGTTACATCGGCTGTGTAAAAATGTGGGTGACCACTAGAGGTCACTCGTGGTTCATTTTTATGTTGAGTTTAGCTCCCTGGCCACACCGGTTTCTAATCAAATCATTAAAAGGATCAGCTGCCGGTGTGATCAGGGATTATTGGGTCTATGTTGGGATTGGGGGTTTCTTATGTTGAGTTTATATTTAAGTTGGTTTCGGACCGACAGGGGTTGTCGGCCCACCATTGCATTCCATAACGTTTATCAGAGTTTATTGATGTTTTTGTGTCCTCAGGCCCATGAGTCTGTTTTCTGTTGCTTTAAAGAAAAACAAAGAAACACTAAAGAAAGATGAACGCCTCGCATCTTGGGGAAAAAGGAGCAGACGCGACAATAATATGGATTTGTGTGTGGTTTGTGTGTTTTTTTGTTTGCTGTGTAAAGGGACCTTGGGTTTGTGAAAGACACTATAAAAAAGGAACTATAATAATAATAATAATAATAGTATTATTATTATTACTATCAGGAAAGTAATCAAGAGTGATAACCAGCCACAGTTCAGCCTTTGCTTGCCTGATAACTCCGTTGTAGTTCCCGAGATCGTCCGGCTGCTCGCTGGTCTCGGCGTAGAAGATGGATCCCATTTGCTGCGGGCCCTCTCCAGCGTTGGAGCTCACAAAGAGCACATTTACAACCTGGAACTTGATCTTCGCGTTCTCACCTGAATCTCTGTCTTGGGCCTAAATGTAGAAGAGAAACGTAGAAGAGAAAATGCCGACGTTGAAACATTTTTTGTTCTTTCTCAGGGTTATCAATGAACCCAGGGGACTTAAAAGTTAAATCCGGCGATTTGAATCACTCACATAAACGCTGGCAACAGACGAGCCCTGCTCAATGTTCTCAGAGAGCATGACTGTAGGAACAGAACCAGGGGCACTTGTTACTGATCTGCTACATCAAGCAATAAATACCTACATAGAACTTTAAGGTGATACTTTAATAAGAGTTAGAGAGGAACTCTTATTTTATTGTAAAATAGCTTCAAAATCACATTTGTATGTTGCTTTAAGTTTGCACTTAATTTGTTTATTTATTCAGGAAAATCTGAGGCCGAGCACCAACATCCTCCAGCAATGTAGTAGAGTACGATGGGAAAAAATATACTAAAATGCTATTAGAAACACAACCTGAACAAAAACATCGGAAACAATGCTTGTAAAGAAAAGATTTACCAAAAAAATCCTGCATCGGGATGAACTCGGGAGCGTTGTCATTCAAATCAATTATCTTGATCGTGACGATACCTGGAAAAGCGTGGGACAGCTTTCAAAAGTTCTCAGAAAACCTCCTCAAAATGTTTTACCCTTAGTTTAACCCTTAGAAGTCCTGAGTTATTACTGTTGTTCTGCTGTAATATTATTTATTCATATTGATGCCGTATAATCACATAATAAATTATAAATTCAGTTACATATTTTATTTCATTTGCATTCAGTTTTCTTTCTACATTACAGGCCTGTATTCTACATTTAGTAAAACCTTTCTTTAAGACCTTTCTCTACCCCTTCCACTTAACCAAGATGTTTTTGCTACTTTGCCTGTAAGCTAAATATACATGAGGTTTGTTCTGACTGGTTATCATGTATTGTAATTTATTCTGACTATTACATATACATTAGGGGTGGAGCAGAATACAAATATGGTATTCGGAAAGGAACAAGTAACAAATATTTTTTACGAATACCGTATTTGAACAAATACTTTTAAAAATA
>JBBMFX010000037.1:3255791-3266755 GCA_037832545.1 Rhabdalestes septentrionalis | reverse complement strand
GAGAGGAGGGGAGAGGGGAGGAGAGGAGAGGAGAGGAGAGGAGAGGAGAGGAGAGAAGAGTAGAGTGGTACTCCCGGTTTAGGACTGACAACCACTGTTCTAGCACCTTGTCAACGACTGGTGTTGGATCACATGGCCACTGTTTGCTGGGTATACCAATGTGGGTGCTTTGTTGGGAACAGTCCATCAAATAATATCACATCAGTGGTGATTCTATGATGGTCCTTTACCATCACTGGATGGGGTAGAGACGGTCTGGTAAATCAGGTAGCAGCAGATGGCCTATGGTCATTTACAGGAAACCTTACAGAATGCATATCCGATAGACTTGCTCCTGGGAGGTGTATGTAATAAACTGGCAATTCAGCTGAAACCTCTTGGCAGCTCCAACTCACAAAGCCAAGAATTCCTGGAACTAGGACTGCACAATCTGACCGTAAGTCTGTTAAGTCTGTGCTAATTCTTGCCTGGACCTCACAGAGCATGATGTATTGCTTTCTAAAGGAGAGGGGCAGTTCACAGACCCTCCAAGTTAAGAGTATGGGGTTTTCCACTCAAATGTTTCTGCTTTTACAGACTGTTGTCTAGTATCTTACTGCAAAAACAGTTTCATATTGAGAAGAATATTCTGGAAAAGAACACATTAAGTATCCCATAGATGCCGACTTTGCACCGTTACAGTTATAACTCCCATCACATGATGACTCTGCAGCAGAAACAGGAGACATACTGTAAAATCCATTTATACACAATGAATACAAAAAAGTGCACACTATCCTACACCCTAACCCAAACCAGAACATACCATTTTATACCTTTGGTATAGAAAGATTCAAGATTCTTTATTTGTCACATGCATAGTCAACATGCAGTGAAATGTATCAACTTTAAACATTACCTGTTAAAAAGGTTCTGTACACGTGTATTCATCTTTTACCAAAACGTTCTTTAAGGGATCTTTCATTGAAAACTTCTTTAAGGACCTAGAATAGTTACAAAGCAGTGTAACGCTATCCTGGTCCTGGAGGCTGATTTTTGGTGATCTCATTAAAATGTGCAGTGCAGAGGGCCCTCAGGCCCAAAAACTACAGACATACAGAGTGAGCCGAAACTCATTAAGTTTTTGTAGTGGAGTAGTAAATGACATTTAAATTTCTTCCTCTTTTTAAAGTTGCATCATCTTCAGTCTGCAGATTAGAATTTCTCTTGCGGAAGCAGAATTTCCGTCGAAACTCCTTCTTGTTCTCATCTTATCTGTACTCATGAAAATAATCCAAGCCTGCATCCAGCACCACGAGGCATTTCCTGTTTTAGAATTGATCAAGGAACATCTGACAGACATAAAGATATTCATAAAGGCAGCTGGAAGACCAGGCTGGCATAGGCCCAAAGTGCAGACATAGGCAGAGACAGATGAATAAATCTTAAAATAAAGTTACACTATATGGACAAAAGTATTGGGACACACCTGTTTTTCAGGGTTAGTTCTAGCCCCCTTATTTCCAGTGAAGGACAATCTTAATGCTTCAGCAGACCAAGACATTCTGGACAACACCTTGTTTCCAACTTTGTGGAGACACAGTTTGGGGAAGGATCTTTTCTATTCCAGGATGACTGTCCCAGTGCACAAAGCGAGCTCAATAAAGACACAGCTGGATGAGTTGACCGGGCCACATAGAACCCTGACCTCAACCCAATCCAGCAACCTTTGGAATGAACTGGAACAGAGATTGTGAGCAAGAACTTCTCATTCCAACAGTCTGACCTCATAAATGCTCAACAGAATGAATGGACACAGATTCCCACAGAAACTCCAAAATCTTGTGGAACGCCTTCCAAGAGGAGTGGCAAAGTGTGGGACCAATTCCATATTAAAGTCCATGTAATTCATTAAAATTTCTGTTGGTGTAATGGCCAGGTGTGCCAATGCTTTTGCCCATGTAATATATCTCATCTTGGAACGATGTTATTATGGAAACTCTTTGGACTTTTTATCTGTGAAGCAACCCATTCTGTTTTTAAAAAGAGTTTCTCTTAAGAACTGTTTTCACAGTTCTTCTGGGAACCAGAATTGGATTTACGGTGGCATCATGACCAACAACTGTTTTGACCACCACAATTTTATTTTCCGTGTAGGCTCACATGCTAAATGACTTGCTTAATACTTAATGACAGGGTGAGATGTGTATTCATCAATTTCCTTTTTCCGACTGGCATTAAGTGTTATTAAGCTTTTAACCTGTGACAATGAACTGAATATTATCTCAACTGTTTCCCCAAAGGGCCTAAACACTCACACAGGAAAGCATGCCTGCCCTAGTTCTGCCAGTTTCATGTGAAAAGGAAACTTACGATATGGAATGTGAATGTAATACTTACAGCTCTTATGCTGATAGTTACTGTTCTCAGACCTATTGTCATTTTGCAATCAACATGCATGAGCAACAACCGTACTCTCCCAAAACACTTCAACGGATGATTAGTTGAACCTTGTATGTCCTATAACTCACATATTTTCATTCAAATATCTATTATAGCCTATTAACTTCCACTAAACCTAATGTCTCGAGGAACTGTTGTTCAGTTAAGACCTGCCTGTGCAATGTCTCTTCTTAAAAAAAGGTTATGTTTTTTCCAATAAGTTTCAATTTTACGGTTGACAATTTTATTTTATATTTATGCACTTTATATCAATGTAACTTACTTGGTGCGTTAAAATGAAAGGACAATTTAGAATTTTTGACTTTCTGGTGCTTAACATGTCTAAGAAATATATGGACGAGTGGTAAAAAGGGAAATTCGCAAAAACTTTTGACATGTGTAGATGACAAAGGAACTTTTTTTTTTAGGTGACTATTCTGTAATATGTGAACACATCACAGCAGTGTGAACAGCATGAAAATCTTCCTCTGTGTTTAACCCATTCACCATGAACCACAGCACCCAGGGAGCAGTGTGTAGTACCTTGCTCAAGGGAACCTCAGTGGTGCTGCTAGCGTCCATGTGATTCAAATCCACAACTTTCAGATTGCAGGGTGAATGCCCTAACCCCTAGGCCGCCAGCTGCCCCCCATACCAGTGATGAACTTCCTGGATTCAGCACGCCTGACACAAGTATTATAAAATAAAAGTTGTAAAATAAACAGTAACATCATGCATAGTATGTACATATATACACTAGCAGCCAAAAATTTAGAACACCCCAACTTGTCTGTGTTTTTTGTACTGAAATTCAAGCAGTTCAGTGTCTCATTATTTATTATGCAGAATGTTCTTCCCAAATATGTTGCAGAAGTTCCCATAAGTGTGTGGCTCTTTTAATCCTCTGTCCATCCATTTTCTACCCCTTTATCCCATACTCGGGGGGGAGCTGGAGCCTATCCCAGCTGCTATGGGCAAAGGTGGGGTACACCCTGGACAGTCGCCAGCACATCGCAGGGCCACACACTCACACACATCCACACCTAGGGGCAATTTAGTGTGCTCAATCAACCTAACCCCAATCACATATGATTTTGGCAGCAGGAGGAAATCCACGCGGTCATGGGGAGAACATGCATACTCCACACTGAAAGACCCTGCGCCCAACCCGGGAGTCAAACCCAGGACCTTCTTTGTAACATTTCATTCAATTCATTGGACTTGAACTGCTTGAATTTCAATTGAAACACAGGGTCAGGGGCGAATCAAGCTTTCCAAAAGTGGGGGGGTTCTGAGATAGGGATGCCAAATTATTAATACAATTTAATACAATAAAATCTGACAAAACTGGGGGGGATGGAATCACATTTTAGCAAAAGTGTGCTACGCCCCTGCACTGGGGTGTTCTAAAACCTTTGACAGGTAGTGTATGAATATGTGTAAATGCTGTGTATGAACATAATTTATTGGATTAAAGTGAATCACTTCCGAGAACGAAGCTCTGTACCACTGTACCCATCTTCACACCCCTAAACCTGATGCTTGCCAGGGGCATTGTGAACTCCAGATCATCCCATTCCATTGTCAGCGCTTTTCTATAGCGATTATACACATTTTGTATAGAGTTGAACACCTGTGTTAACAAAAAATGCACCTTAAAGTAGCATCCATCACAAATTTGAATGGTCTATTTAATTTTAATGGGCATATAGTGCACTCACTGACAACAGAGTTCATTTAAGCTCATCACTTTCATCATGGAACAGACAGGTCTCTGCATGTTGTTTCAGTCACGTGGGTAACAGTAGAGAAGAAAGGAAAGCCATGCACAAACAAACAACTGTAACTTCTGGTAAGCTACAGATCTGAGCAGATAAACAGGGTTCTGGTTTTGAATGTGTTCCAAGATGCTTTTGGGCTATCTCCAGATTAGAGCCAGGCCTTCAGTTTGGGTAATACAAATCAAAACATGCTTTGCAGGTTACTCACTTAATATTTACTAAAAATGCTCTCAGTATACTTTGCTAGCAAACAAATTTACTGTGTGTTCAAGATCCGAGTACCTTCATTCTCAAAAAATGACGTATTTTTTATTAATCACGACTACAAAAAGTCACCTCATATAATATTTCAGTATGAGTGAACTGAAAGTTAAGGGGCAGTCTAGAATTTGTCTTGGTATCACCACAGAACCAGTTAATAGGATGTCAGACATGCACTGTTACAGATTGTACACACACACACACACAAACACACTACGTGGACAAAAGTACTAGGGCACCTGACCATTACAACAACAGGGACGTTAATGACATCGCATTCAAACACTTAGACTTTCATATGGAGATGGTTTTCCCTTTGTTTCTGTGGGAATTTGTGTCCATTAATTCTGTAGAGCACCAGACTGATGTTGGACAAGAACGCTTGGCTCATAATCTCCATTCCAGTTCATCCCAAAGGTGCTGGATGGGGTTGAGGTCAGGACCATGTATGTCCAGTCAAGTTCTTCCACATTGAACTCCTCCAGCCACGTCTTTCTGGATCTCGCTTTGGGCACTGGGATACAGTGATGCTGAAACAGAAAAGGTTCTTCCTCAAACTGCGTCCACAAAGCTGGAAGCATTGCGTTTTGTACATATATACATTTTCGTTTCTGCGATAGTGCCTCTCAGTTTGCTCTCAGTCCCTAGATTCTCCCTCAGTGGTTTGTGTCTTCGTGTTCCTGTCTCTGTAAGTCTCAGTGTCTGTACTGTTGTCCCCAGTTTTTGTCATTTCCCGTCCCAGTTAGTATACCTCTAGTTATATATATCCCAGTGTCTCTCACTATATGTATTGGGCAACTAATAAAATGTGTTAAAGCATCTTTGTTATTAAATGAACCTGGCAATTTGCATCAAGGTTTTATAAATGTTTTACCCAATTTTAAGTGTAAAACGTAAAGTGACCATTCTGTCATACATGAACACACCACAGCACACAAGATGTACAGTGTAAAATTCTTTATCTGTATTCAAACCCATTCACCAAATGAAGGTGCAGGCACCCAGGAACACAGAACCCGAGGAGAAATGTGGGGATGGTACCTTACTCATTTACATTTATGGCATTTATCAGAGGCTTTTTATACCTGGAGCAACTTGGGATTAAAGGTGCTGCTCAGGAACCCAATGGTGCTATGCTGAAGGTAGGATACGAACCCATGAACTCTTGGTACAGAGGCAGGTCTCCTACATTCTACCACTCAAGGGCACCTCCGTGGTGCCACTGGCAGTCCTGGGATTCAAACCCACAACATATTCGCATTTCAGGATGAATGCCCCGACCAGTACCAGCTGCCCTGTTAAATCCATGTTTAATTCAGCTTGCTAAGTCTCCCCATTATGCGACCAAGCTGGGAGGGTGAAGGCCAACAATGTGCTTTCTCCAAGTCAGACAAAGACATTTATCAGACGCTTTTTATACCTAACTACCTAGACAGCTCAACATACTTGGAGGAGAACCTTAACCAATAATGTTATATCAGCTAACAGACATCCACTTTGTTTGAAGGGGGAGAGGGAAGGACATCATAGTCACCATCAGACAGCAAGGCAAACTGTGCCCTATTCTTTAAGGATATCTATAGTGTCACTGAGGACCAAACTTCACAATGAACCTACCACTTACAGTTTAGGTAGAGAATAAACCAATTAAGTGTTCAGTCACATGTATATATGCCTCGTCAGCAGCAATAATGACTGTGTTTTGGCGATCTACTGATTTATTTGAATAACTATGACTACAACGCTGACTATTTCCTGTCCTGTGGTTTTGATGGTTAGAGCAGTGATTTTCTAATGTTGGTCATTTCACGAATTTGAAAAGGCGGTAATGAGTCAGTGAATCTGGAGTGACATCTTCTGGTCATAAGTGAAAACTCTTTTTGTTTCACTTCATTGGGTCATTGTTTAAAGCATGACTGCATCTCTTTTTTTTTTACATTATTTGCCAAACAATGTAAAATGGGATACATTAAACAATAGCGATGGTGTTAATAATAAAATGTTATTAGTTTAACTTTCATTTATAGTTAATAGTGTTTTTCCTTCTCCTGGTAAGTTACTCTCTTGCAATGATTTGCATCTGGTGGTATTACAGGCTACATTACATAAATAGGCTACTACAGTTTTAATAAATCACTAAATTCACTGTTTTTGCTGATTCATCTAAACCTAAATCTCCTAAAACATGTTTAGTTGGCTTGTTCATTTCAGTTTAAAAGATCTGATCATTGGTCACTGTTCTTGGTCAATTAAATAAACAAAATGTTGACAAATTTCATTGTAAAAAATGGAATTAAATACAACTACTTCGTGAAAATATTGTATTCAATATTGAACTACTAATGGCCAACTATTAATAAAAAGGTACCAGGTGAAAAAGTACCCAAAAACTGCTGTAGTACTTAGTGCATGCCAAATGTGTCAGCATAATAACTGAAGTTTATTGAGCACTAAGTGGGTGAACATCATTGTGCAACACCCCCCAAAAAGATCTATTCATATCACAAAAATGTAATTAGGCAACCAGTTTATTAATCACTTCCACTTTTCACAAGTTCTTTGTGATCTCACACATTCACAGAGATGGAAAAATAAACTTCTTCTAAAAGATTGGTCTTGTTTTAGCCTTTTCCTGAATCCTGTAGATTGTGACACAGGAGTGACATCTTTTGGTGGAAGAACAGAACTGAACAAATGATGTTCACTCATGATGTTACAAAATGGCTTGTTTAGTTTGTAGAGACATGCTTAATGTAATTCAGAACTATTTTTGTGAACCGGAAAAGAAACTCATTCACTGGCTTGTCCATGTTTTGGCTTGTATTGCATGCTAAAAAACTTTTAGGTTGTACATATACTGGTAGTACTGGTGCAAATTTTAATGTTTGAGTGATGTTTATGGTTTTGTATTCAGCTGTATCACTATGGGTTTTATACCTTAATACAATCAGCGTTGACAGAAGTAGTAAAAAAAGCAACAACAACTGTAAAGGGACATTTAAGTACAGAGAGCAGGCATGTGTTCGGGCCTTTTAGTCTAAAATAAAAATTGTATACGTCGAAAGGTATGAACAACCGCAAAGCAGACCAGGCACACTTAGTCTTTCTTCTTCTCAGAGTGTCTCCCTCTTTATCGCTCCATCTCTCCTTTTCACGTATTCTTTTTTCTCTCTCTCTCTCTCTCTCTCTCTCTCTCTCTCAGTCTCCTTTTCTCTTAGTAGCTCTAAGTCTCTCTTCCTTAGTCAGTCGCAGCCTCTCAATGTATGTTTGACCCTTTTTCTGTCTCAGTCTATCTCAGTCTCCCTCTCAGTCTCTCTCTTAGTCTCTCACTCTCTTAGTCTCTCTCTTTTAGTCTCTCCCCTTTCTCTTATTTTCTCGGTTAATCCCTTTCTCCCATTCTCTCTCCCTTAGTCCATCTGCCTCTCTCTCTGTCTCTGTTTCTTTGTCTCTTTTTTAACCCTAGTGTCTACCTCTTAGTCTCTCTGTCTCTCTCTTTTTCTCTACCTTAGCTTTTCTTTCAGTCTCTCTTAGTGTCTCCCTTTTCTCTGCCTCTCTCAGTCTCTCTCTTTATATCTGTCTCTTAGTCTCTATCTCCCTCAGTTTTTCTTAGACTCTTTCAGTCTCTCTCTTAGTCTTTTTTCTCTCTCAATCTCTCTTAGACTTTCTCTCAGTTTCTGTTTCTTAGTGTAACTCAATCCCTCTCATTATTAGTCTCATAATCAGTGGATTATCACCATAGCTTGTTTATTCGCCTGAAGCCTGGACAAATATCTTGACTGTAAACAGTACACAATATACCCATAAACATTGCTGCTTAACGTTTTCGACCAATTTTTTATTGCTTTCTAATGGAAAGTACCCACAGTCCCTAACCTGACATCATCATGATAGCCTAGGAGTTTTCAACAAGGGGAAAAATCAACCCTGTCTACAGGACTGGGGTGAAAGTTAAAAAACGGATTGCAGAATGAGATGAGGCTAAAAATAAGCTGATTGCACAGGCTACAGAAGAAAATATACTTAGAAATAAATATAATCTATAAATAAATGAATAAGCTACTGAAACTGAACCTCACTTTTGGAGAGAGGCCGCGCGGTGCACTCTGGGAGCAGTCGGACGATCCAAGATGGCTGCGAGCAGGAGGCTGCACAAGGTAGTGTCTCTTAATTCTCTTTCTAAAGGTAATTTTAGCGCTCTGAGAAGGGTGGAAGTGTGTCTTGGCGGTTCTTTATGTGTCTAGCAAGTGAAACCAGCCGTCTGTTTCTTCTATTAGCTGTTTCTTTTCGATTTATCTACGTTTGAAAAAGTGTTGAGCCCGAGACGGGCAAGAGTGGGCTCAGAAATGAAGAGAAAACGGCTGTCTGGAGGGTTTAAGAGTCTTAAAATGGGCTCTCTCCACATCATTAAAGCTCCTCTTGTTGAATATGATGTGTAAATATCTCGAATGTGTGTTAAAGTTAACATTTTCGTGTTTCATCCAGTGATCCCTGTGTAAATAGTGCTGGGCCGAGGAGCCCGTGTCACCCAGTCGTGGTGAACTTGGCAACCCATGACATTTAGCTCCTCCTGTGCCTATTAAGATTATAAAAGTGTCGATACTCGAACATATCAGCCTTTTTACCTTCTTAGTTTTATTTACTATCAAGTAAGAGTGCGTATTCATGCTCCATCGCCAGGCGGTTAATCACTCTTAATCAGGGTTAAAATGAAGAGTCTTTATTTCATAGATGGATTTACATATCTAAGAGTCACTGGAAGCTAAAATGTCGAGCCTTCTTACCAAAGCCTACCCAAACCAGACGATTTGGACGTGTTTAGCCTTAGCTAGGAGGCTAAAAGGCTGGCTGACGCCCTTAAAAACGAAAGCACAAGTCAGAAAAAGGTTTCACTTCAGGGATCAGCCACCCACAAGTTGATCTTGATCATTCTTTTTCTGAAATCGAATATGTTCTAAGTTGTTGTCTATTCAGTCTGAGACCATCTCTTCACCAATAGGGATGATTTTTAGTAGCGTTAGTCCCCTGACCTAGGCTACAAAATGTACTTTTGGCTCAGTACACACTGTCAAGTGTTGTACTTGTAAGGAGGACACTTCCTCATCTGATAAGAGAGGCTGTAACTGCTCAATTAGGTCTTTGTAGTAAAGAAAGGAAATTACCAATCACAAGGTTGTTGTTAAAGGGAGTGGCTAGATGTCTAGATGCCCTGTTTAACATTAAATGGAAATGTAAAAGTAAATATAGGATTACAGGTCATACATGGGTCATTTAAATGAATTAGTTGGCATAGTGTATTTGAAAATTCTTGGACTATTTTTTTGGATGATGGGTACAAAACAATCCAAAGCTACTCTTGGTGGTATATTTCAGTCAGAACTCTTGTTCACAGTTTTCTGTATGCAGAGATGTGTTCCTCTGACCTGGCATTAACATCTAGCCAATGTACCAGTCCATTACAAACTTTTCTGTCTATTCACTTTAACAGGAGCTTGAAGAAATCCGCAGATCTGGAATGAAAAACTTCCGTAACATTCAAGTTGATGAGTCTAATATATTGACATGGCAGGGCCTCATTGTTCCAGTAAGTGAATCATTTTTGTCCTTCAAAAAAAGTTACATGATTAGATTTTTTTTGCATGCTGGAGAATGATCGGTATCCAAGTAATGTTGAGTTATTGTCAGTTTCACTTCCACTGTGTATGTATGAGCACAATTATGACTGTCTTGTTTGAGATTTATGATGGTCATCAGTTTTTCATTTACTCCTAGGATAACCCTCCATATGACAAAGGAGCATTCAGGATTGAGATCATCTTCCCTGCAGAATATCCTTTTAAACCCCCAAAGATCACGTTCAAGACGAAGATCTACCACCCCAACATTGATGAGAAAGGACAGGTCTGCCTGCCTGTCATTAGTGCAGAGAACTGGAAACCAGCCACCAAAACTGACCAAGGTGAGCACAGTCACTGCAGACAAGTGACGAGCCTTGAGACATAATAAGACAACTCCTTTAGTTTAGTGTCACTACTGACTATATTAGTAATTATTTTATTCAAAATATTTGTTATATTTACAGTAGAAATTGCATTTGTAAACATTTAATTATGCTTTGTATCTTTATTCAAAACCTTTTATAGATACCCCGAATACTTGACTGGCAAAACTAGGATGTCTTTTGAAGGTGCTGTCAACATTTTGGGTCCATTTAGCTTTAAATTACCTCACTAATGTACATCTCACTGTCAAATAAAGACCATCATTGAGAAATGTTAGCACTTTGTTGCTTCCTCTGCTGGATTTGAGTGCCAGTGGTTGTAAGCAAATTGGGGATGCCCCCAAATAGTCGACTAAACGTTAGTCGATATGAAGAAGGCTTGTTCGAATACATTTTCATTAGTCGGTTAGTCGCAAAAGAAATCACGAAGTTACTCAATCAGGGGCTGTGCAGTCAGTGTATGACATCAAAGCAACGCGAGAACAACGCGATCTCATGCCTCG
>JBBMFX010000037.1:3196115-3214029 GCA_037832545.1 Rhabdalestes septentrionalis | reverse complement strand
TTAAAATCGGCGTGCGCCACCTATGTTAATACGATTATGCTTGCTGCGATTATGAGCTTAATCGCATTATTATAATCAAAGTATTGCGTTTACATGAGAAAAAGTTAAATCGCAATATTGCCAAAATCTCATTATAATCGCATTAAGAGGGTCCATGTAAACGCACTCATTATTACCAGCATGTGTCTGTTTAATGGACGCTCAGTAAATGTCTTCCGATAAAAGCGTTAAATCAGTGATTGGATACCCAACCAGCATTTTAGGAACAAAACAAATTTATTAATAGACTTTTTAAAACTAAATCAAAACATGCACTATATGTAGACATCCTTATTTGTCACTATATGTCTGCTCATCCAACATCCCATTTGAAATCAAAGACCATAAGATGGTGCCCCACTTTGCTGCAGTAAAAGCTACACGTCTGCAAAGGCTTTACACTAGATGGTGGATAATCCTATAGGCAACATTCTTTTGGTATTATTTTGTTGACTCTATTCTGCTGCCAGTGCTTTTCTATTGAGATTATGCAGTCTGTATGTGTGCAGCTGAACCATGTCAGTAATGGGAGAACCTCACTTCCAACTGCCACTGTAAATACTCATTTATTTAAAATGAACTAATATCATTTTATTATACATTTACTGCTGTATTTGCACTGTTTCTTCATTGCCTCTATTACCTCTATTCTGCATTTTCTGCACACGTAATGACTTGCTGCTAGAACACAGTATCTGTCATATAACTGTGTTCTTTCAGACTGTACTGTAGCTGCTTTTATTGACTGAATTTAATGTTATTTTGTGTTTTTCTTGTATTTGCTCTCTCATTCTCTTTGCGCTCTGTGTATTCCTGTCCTGTCCTGTACTGTGTTGGGCTGTGGGCTGTGTTGTTTTTGCTTTTGTCTTGTGTTGCACCATGGTCCTGGAGGAATGTTGTACTGTGTATAGGACTGAAATATCAAGAAATCTACTTGACTTGACTGGGCCTTTAAGCACCTACATTCACAAATTAAAAGGGCTGTCCCCCTTCTTTAGATCAGGGGTTTTTAAACATTATGTTCCAAATCTCTAGATTTCTAGATAAGGTCAAACATCTGGGACAACAAGGTATAAGCAAATCCCTTTTATTTCATTTGCATTCAACATACAGCCAGAAGAAATGGTGCTGTGTGCCAATAATTGTTTGCTTGTGAGACTAATCCTCTCTCACTTTTGCTGGTTTATAGTTTATATCACATTGCATGACATTATTATGGCATGTTTCCCTCCCAGTGACTTTTAAGTACTTTGCATTCCGTAGTGTTTGTGTAGATAACTTGGTATTATGGGCCTGTTTTTCAGTGCACTATTCATTAAAATTGTCTTAACGGGTGATATTGTTCTCTATGGAATTAAACATAGGAGTGTAATTAAAATACTTTTATTTGCAATAAAAAAATGAGTCAATATGTCATAATCACCTGACAGTGTGTTGTGTTGAATCGATTAATTATAATATTTGGTGAATGGAGTCATACTTTTTCACATTTGATTTGAAACATTGTGAGAACATTTGAGTTGTATTCAGTCCTACTTTGTTGAAAATATTTTGAGTGTACCGAATTGAAAACCCTGATTGTCTTCTGAGTAGAATCGTCAGCTGACTCTGTAGTTACACCCTTATTGTAAAAAAAAAAAAAAAAAAAAATCTGAATGGTGTTATTGATTCATCACTATTCCTGGTCACTGAAGTAATGTCATTGTCCATTGAATTATTGGATTAGCTGTAAAAGCTGTAAAAAAAGTAACATTTTTCTTTATAAAACCTTTTTATTCTTTAACATATGCAATCAGCAGGATCAATAACATGACACAAGCGTTCTGGATAATGTATTAAATAAATAGGAAGGTTTGAAACAGCTAGTTTTTGGTGCATTACACATGAACAGCAACGACAGTACGTGACTGTAATTAAAAACAAATCTACTGTGCGATCTCCTTAGTGCTTTCGCGCTGTTGCACATATACAGGCGATGTTAACGGTCTCGAAGTCCAAGGAGTGGAACGAGCATCCTTGCCTTTTCCGGAGCACGGGCATTTTGATGGAGATAGGAATGCTCTCCACGCTGTAAGCGCTGTCCACACTGTTACAGGAGTGACTGGTGAGGCAGCTGGCTTCATGGATGACCTGCGGCACACGGCTCGGGTCAAACGTCTCCCTGCAGTTCATAAGTGGGACAAATTATGAATCTGAGAAGCTCAGTTCTTTAAGTAATTTCCAAAAGCACATGAATATATGTATACGGATATGTATAAATTTTTTTGTTTATTTTGTTTGTTTTGTTTTTTATATTTTAAGTTCCTGTACTCTGGGTCTGAGCAGCATGCAGAGCTTTAGGTCTCGGCTGGGTTATTTCTACAGGGTTCAGACATCCCATTAGTTTTGTCCATATAATATAAACAAATGTAATGATATGTCAGACCCCTGTGAAAACCAAGCAAGTTTGTATTACAAACTACATAAAACGTGAATGCTCAGTAGTGGCATATAGCTTTGGTTTTATATTTGATTCAAGTACATTAATGTTCAAGTTGAAAATTACAGAAATATTTCACCTAGTAGTAACAGACTTATGGAAAAAAACTCTTACATTATATGATAATACGTTTTGAGGTTTTTTTTGGGTGGGGCGGGTAATTAATGATCAGAACGTTGATGAAAAGGACTGGACCAGATCACATTTGTGGATATTTTAAATTACACAGAACACAAATAACTAATCTGCAACCAGTTACTCTTATAGAATCAAGTGTAAAATTTGTCTTTGAAGTACCCTAAGTAGCTCAGTAATGTCAACAAGCATTCACCTGAAGCACACAGTTTACACACTCACCCCTTTGACTGAATTTCTTTTGTCAGTTTCTGTGTCATGTTAGCTTTTTTGAAACTGAACATCAATTCCTAACATGTGTAAATGTCTTTGTCTATTAAATACTGCGGTACTCACACATACTGCCATGCAGCCAGACTGCGCTCGTTGAGTTTGTTGGGCTGGTTAGTAATTTGAGCAAAGTATTTCTCCACACCAGTTAGACTAGAGAACATGCAGACTGGAGAGGCATCCTGATCCACCTCACACTGACCTCCGATGGGGCTGCACTGGCTCGGGTTTAGCACCAGCAAAATCAGGGTGAAGAGAGACAGGAGCTAAAAGGAGAGAGCAAGAGAAAGTGAGGTGATGGATAACCAACACATATCAGTTTGTATTTTGACCCCTATCAGTTTGTATATTGACTTTTTACTATATATGGCTTACCTCTGCCAATAGATATTAGATCAAATTGCTGATCCCCATTTAATTTCATTAATCAGCTGAGTGATGTATTTCAGACTCTCTTTCAAATTTGGGATATTTTTCTCCAAATTTTGTCATGTACATCAACATTTTAAATCCATAGAGATTTTGTTTTATTTCACTGTTCTTTTTCATTGGGAATGTAAGGATTCACAAACTTTATAATTCGAAAGTGAGGACATTTCTTCATGTTTTCATTTTCATCTCATCAAAAGAATGCTTAGAATGAAAGCACTGCATGTAAAACCAATACTGTCCTGATCTCAATCTGATACAGTTTAGTACCTGACAAAACAGCTACATGTTGCAGAATTTGCCATTTTGAGAGCCTGCATATTTCAAATGAACAGTGCACACTTCTGTAGCATGGTTGAATGTTTTTGTATTGGATTTTTTAGACGTAGACTTTTCAGCCATGAGTAGTCTGTCGACATTTTCTGCATTCCTATTCTCTACACTATACTCCAGCTGCATGGCATCATGGAATTTAGTAGGTCTCCTCAGCTAGTGCCTTTACTAAGTTAAATGTAGTGTTTTTGAGGAGAGAAAACCTCTGCAGTGCTGTAACCCCTCATAATGGGAGTCTGACAGCCCTCGTGTCCACAAAGAGAGCCCCGAACGAGTCCTACCTGTAGCTGTTGCATGATGATGTCAGGCGTAGTGGAGGACAGGAGCCGAGAGTCTGGAGCGGAGCTTGAGGTTGAAGCTGGCGAGGTGTCCTTCTGTCCGGCACATATTTATATGCCCCGGGCTGAATAGAAGCAACCAAAGTGTGGGCAGGGGTGCTCATAGCCCTACACTCAATATTCAGGCTCCCCCACAGTGGTCCGTCATGTCCGTCATGTGCAGGTAAAAGCTTGGCCTTGAACAAGACCTGGCAACAACCAGTCGACCCCATTTACCTCGAGTTTAGATCAGGTCGACTGATTGAGAGAGCAAATGAGTCGGGGGAGCGAGGGAGAATCAGACACAATGTCCATGAAATACGAAAAGATGCAGAATATTTTTTTTCCTGATGTGATGTCACTCATTTACATGTTCTCTGTCTTTTTTCTGCATGGAGGGATGCTCCATGCCTGGTCAATCTCTGGGCATTACCTCTGGGCACCACTCCTGTTGTCCTTGGATGTTAAATAAAAGTAGCCATTATACTATTTGTTCAGATTTCAGTGTTTGTATATATCAGTGTACTTCAATGTATTTCTCCTATTTAAAGTGAGTATTTTGCATTATCTGCAGGTTGTCATGTTTCATACGTGTAAATATATACATTTACTGTGTATGTGATTGTTAAAATAATTACTACAGTACTATAATCTTTAATGTAATTTACAGTGTCATGCATAGTTTTTTGTAATAATAACTTAACATGTTTTCACAGAGTCGAGCCACAGTTTATTTTAGTGAATGAATTTGAATAATAAATTCATTCATTCATTCTACCAAGAACATTTTCATATTTACAGTTATAGCAGAGCAACCATAATGAACAGATCACAGAATAAAGGCTAAGAAAAAAATGTTTGGTGCTGAAATGTGCAGTCTGATCTGAACCCTCTTCGTGCTGATAGGTAGCTGCTCTAGCCGTAAAGGTCTGAATGGAGCCTGCTCAGTGCACGAGTACACAGGGAGCTTCATGGGCCAGAGCGTTCGCTTTAAGATGACGTCCGTGTGTGGTCACGTCATGAGTCTGGACTTTACAGGCAAGTCTTCTACCACCTCTGCACCACACCTGACAGAAACTAAAACACAAAATTCACAATGCAGCTAAGTAAGAGCATAACATTTATTAATATTGTGCTATTTTTAGACAGAAGTCACAGAGTACTGTACCAAGACAGTGAAAAAAAAACAGAATAACAAAGTAAAAAGTGAACAGACAATAAGTTATCTAAAAGCAGTTTTGAACAAGTGTGTTTTCATCTTAGATTGAAATTCTACCACCAGATTTTATTTATAAATAACATTTATTGTGAGACTTTACAGTTTAAAACAATGAATAGATTTCAGATAATGGAAAAAACTGGTAAAAGATAAAACTGGATAACTGGGTAGTAAATACAATCCAATTGGGTTTTAAACATCTGAAACACTACCATTCCAGTCAGACTTTTTTGCGCATCACTTATCCATTTATTTTCTTCTTGGTAATCATTGAAAATTTAAATTCTAGACTGTCTTTTAACTTTCAAGCACTTGTTACCTTTTTCATCCTATTCACTGTCGTTAAACACGTTAAATGTAAAACACCTGTATGCTGGAATTCCACCTTATAATTATAATTCTATTAGGAGGTGTTTTAAAGATCAGAAGTGATGAATTAAAATGTCGCTCTCTGGCTAATAAAGTTAATGGTGAGTAGCATACAAATGTAGAAAGTGTGAGCCAAAACTTTAGACTAGTAGTGTACACTCTCATTTCTCTGCTCTGTCTTGTCTCTGTTCACTGATCTCTTCGTGTGTCTATACTCAATAAACAGGTAAATATAACAATTGGGATAAAGTGGATCCTGCTGAATTATTTAGCAAGGCACCAACTGAGAAGAAAGAAGCCAACCCTAAACTCAGCATGGTCAAATTTCTACAGGTATTATCGCTTTCATAACTCCATAAAATGTATAGAATGCTAAGTTAGAAGCATGTAATGAACATAACTCAGCTGAGTTGTTCCAGCAAGGGAGACGATCTGGATACAAATTATAATGCATTCTTTTTATAAAATTAATTCTTTCATACTATTCCTTCCTCCAAATATTGCTATTATTATTTACAGGTTGAAGCCAAAGGTTGTGACTATGTTGTGTTGTGGCTGGATTGTGACAAAGAAGGGGAGAACATTTGTTTTGAGGTAAGAGCGAGTCTTGAAATATCGCACACTTGCCTCCAGTCAAGCTGGAAAATTGTGTTCATTTTGCTTTTTTTATCTTTAGAACAAGCAATATGTCAGAAACCACATAAGCAATTCGTTGTTTGCAACACTTGAACACAGTTTGAAGCAAGTTACAGGGAATCTGTGTAGATACAATGGATAAAATACTTGTTTTTGTTGGTTTTGTTGAAGGTCCTGGATGCCATACAGCCAGTGATGAATAAGCTGTATGGTAATGAGCAAACTGTATACCGGGCCAAGTTTAGCTCCATCACGGACACGGACATCTGGAATGCCATGAACCGGCTGGGGGAGCCCAATAAGAACGAGGCTCTGTCTGTGGACGCTCGTCAGGAGCTGGATCTCCGCATCGGCTGTGCTTTCACGCGGTACAGAGGGCTTTCTTAGTGTGATTGCAGAAGCAGCCGCACTATTGTTGTTCTTAAGTTTTATTATTTTTATTTTTGTTCCACCCCTTTTTTGTTGACACATTTCATCTGAGTCTGTATTGAATCTTGGCAAAATTCTAGGGCTAAAACATTTTTTAATATCTGCTGTAATGCTACTCACTTTTTGGGGGTATGCAGTAACAATTTTGAGCATCTGATACATTTTTTGCTTTCTCCATCCTGCCACAGAAAGATGCCCCTCCACGTCAATGAGCAACAGGCTACTATGTAATTTACTGTTTAAACAAATAGTGGTTTGGTGTTGTGCTCTATACCTGTTTCAACCCTTTTTGCTTCTGCGTGTTTGTTTTCATATAAAATGCAGTAATATTTTTTGCTATCGTGCTTTTGACCAATAAGCTTCTAAAATCCGACTGAATGTTTGCTTTCCAGGTTCCAGACCAAATACTTCCAGGGTAAATATGGGAATCTGGACTCTTCTCTCATCTCGTTTGGCCCATGCCAAACACCAACTCTGGGCTTCTGTGTGGAGCGCCATGACAAGATCCAGTCTTTCAAACCTGAGATGTACTGGGTCATCCAGGCCAAGGTCAACTTCCAGATGTTTTGTCTTTTGTAAAATTGATCTGAGCTGCTTCTGTCACGTTTTGCACATGAGATCTTTCTGGATGGTCTAAATGAATCTTTGATGACCTCACATGACAAATCTGAAACCGACTAGCTTGTTTTGTCTTGTTAATTTTTAGTCAAGCACTTTGTGGTCTAAGATGTATATACGTGCATGTGTGGATGAATATTGATATTACTAATATTAGCATACTAAATATTATTAAAAACAGTAGTTCTGTTCCATATTTTAACCCATTATTTGAGCAGTGGCGTATGAGTCGTGCATCTGTACTGATTAATCAATTATTCTATTGATTTTGTCTTCTTAATGCAGGTTTTCAAGGGGAAAGACAGTCCAATCACTTTAGACTGGGACCGTGTGCGTGTGTTTGACAGAGAAATAGGTCAGATGTTTGTCAACATGACCAAGACAGCCAGAGAAGCCCTAGTATGTCCTGAAGCTTCTTCCTATCTCTTTTACATGTGTGATTTATTTTCAGATTACAACGAACTAAAATATGTTGCATTTTTAAAAATGTAACGCACATTTGAAGTGTAACAAATTCGAGGAAAAACACAAAATATGCCATAATTTTTGCACAGACCACATTTTATGTGTTTTTTAAAATATGTTAAATATGTTCTCTGTGAATATGTACTTATTTAGCAAAACATGAAATCTGTTCTATCTATCATCTTAAGTATTGGTGTAATGTCATGTTTTGCTCATCAGTTTAGGGAGCATCTCCTCTCCTGATGACCAATCTGTCTTCTTGCACTACACTTACTCGTAGATTTTAACACTTAGATCTGTCCGCTGGTTCTCACACTGTCCTAAAACCTCATATTGTAAGTCACCTTGGACAAAAATGTCTACCAAATGAGTGTAGTGTATTGTCATTGTCCTGAGATCTCTGTCTCTTCCTCAGGTTGAGTCAGTCAGTAAGAAAGAGAAAGCCAAGCAGAGACCTCTGGCCTTGAACACAGTGGAAATGTTAAGAGTGGCCAGTTCTGCTTTGGGTAAGCACTTTTTCAAGAATAAAAATAATACCATTCGGTTGCAGATATAGTGCTGTGCAAACTATTACAAGCCATTGATCTGAGCAGTGAGGAACTGTCAGAAAATACATACGTTGCATTCGGATAATTGCAAACAGGCCATAATTAAAGATTTGTCTTTATTTGTTAAAAATACTTGAAGTTTTGTGAGCTTGTTAGAAAAAAAGGTTCAGTTACAGATTTCACCTCCAGGCTTTACGTGAATTAGCAAAACTACCATCAGCAGCTCCTAATATAATCTAATGAAGTACTGATTGAGCTGAACCAGGTAGTTTAGGTTTTTGAAATAAAAATGAGGTCTGGGAATGAGTAAGCGCACTGTTTAAATAGTATTTGAATGTATATTAAAATATTTGCTTTTAAAAACATATAATGCTTTGCTGAATGGGTTTCATTTGTTTACTTTTCATGGTGCTGTGATGTAAAAATTACTTTTAAGTAACCTGTCCTAGTCCTATGTAGGTTTACGGGTTTCTAATAATTTGCGAAAAACATGAAATTTGCAATATTGTAATGCCATTTGATGTCTTTTTGTAGGATTAAAATCTCCACTTTGTAATATAACAAGTAAATCTAGATTTTTTTTGTGTGTCTTTGTGTGTTTGTGTGTTCATGTGTGTAGGAATGGGTCCTCAACACACCATGCAAATAGCAGAGCGCTTGTACACACAGGGCTATATCAGCTACCCTCGCACAGAGACCACACACTACCCCGAAAACTTCGACCTCAAGGGCACACTTAGGCAGCAGGCCAACAACTCCTACTGGGCCGAGACAGTGAGCTTCATCATTCTTGCAGTCACTGTTCTATCTGTTATCTCTGGCTCATCAGCTTTCTATAACTAATCAGTGCATATTTATTTTAAGATGGAATGTGATTTAATTATTCAATAACTTTGTTCATATGATAATTAAGCTGCAGTTTCCATAAATTCTTCTCCTGGTTAATGAATGCGTGTGAGGGGGCCGAGGATGCTTCATGCTCACCTGAGTGTTTCTGCAAACAGGTGAAAGCTCTGCTTGCTGATGGTATTAACCGGCCCAGGAAAGGAGTGGATGCAGGAGACCACCCGCCAATCACCCCCATGAGGTCTGCCTCTGAGAGCGAGCTGGGTAAGACTTTCACTCGTTGATGGATTCCCACTCGATGATGCAGATAGAAATAACTGATTTGTAATGTTTCCGCATGAAAAAAGTTTTGTTTACTTGATCTTTCACAGTTATTTTGTGCATTATCATAATGTACTACGCAGTATTATATTCGTATTTTGTGCACAAACCATAGGTGTATGTAGCACAAAGCCAAATTTAAATTACAAATATGTATTTTTTTTTTTTGACTGAAATAATAGAGTGGAAACTATTTGAAAAGTGAAATAAAAAAAAGAAGAGTCTTTCTCCACACTTTAACAAGCAGTGTATGTACTAATGCATGCCTTTAAAAAAAAAGGATTTACTGGTGTTAAATGTGGCAAGACTGTAAGTGTGTCTCTTCCTCGGTGCGCAGGGAGTGATGGGTGGCGTCTGTATGAGTACATCACTCGCCACTTCATAGCCACAGTCAGCCATGACTGCAAGTTCCTGCAGACCACCATCACCTTCAGAATCGGCACAGAGGGCTTCTCCTGCACTGGCAAGACCCTGATCTCGGCCGGTATGTACATCCACATAGCAAGCAGAAAGGATCTCTGGGGTCACTTATGTTGGCAGAACTTAGTGTCAGGCAGTACAATTGACAAGAAATCAACTAATATCTTATCCACAAATGTTTTTCTCACAAACAAAACAGCAAAATTATGCAATAGGTTCATTTTTCTTGCTGAAAAATAAGAAGTAACAATTGCTCCTTAAATTTCAAAGTATTTAACTTTTAGATCGTCACAATTTTGAAACATTAGATTACCCTCTTGTGACACGTTTTATCCACTTGATTTCATTATTCTCCATGTGTATCTTACTGAAAGAAAATGTAATGAGAGTAGTTTCAAAGTAGATGTACAGAACTGTCCAAAAGTTGAAGGTAACTATGCAAATTGCATGCGAAAACGTGTTTTTCTGCTACCAAAGTTAACATTAGATTAAATGCAAACAAACCAAAGCAGTTAAAAATATCAAGATCTGTTTTGTTTGTAAAAGTTGTTGATATTGTGTGAGCTGGTGAGGAGAACACAGTTCGGTTCCAGATTCCTCCTCGGTTCCTCCGGCTGTTGTTTGGATTGTGAAACTCCATCAGCAGATTCTGATTTAATTTAATGAAGGACTGATTGAGTTAAACCCGTTTTCTAATAAAAGTACAAGTAATACTGGACTTTCACAAGGAGCACAATAATATACTAAACATAACATCACTATTTACTTTATATGTTATTCTTTTTAGTTTTATTTAGTACATTTTGTAATATTAATGTAAAAAAAAACACTCAATGCTCAAAAAACACTCGTGGCTTACTGCGCTACTCATTGCTCAGTTTTGTAAATATTATAAGACTTTTGAAAGGAACTGTATACTAAAGAGGACCTAATGACTGATATGTTCATGTGTGTGTGTTAATGCAATTAGGTTTTACTGAGGTCATGCCATGGCAGGGTATTCCACTGGAGGAGGCTCTGCCATCCTGTGAGAAAGGAGATGTGTTTACTGTGGATGAGATCAAACTCCTGGAGAAACAAACAAGCCCTCCAGATTACCTCACTGAGGCTGAACTCATCACACTCATGGAGAAACATGGCATTGGTGAGACACAGAAGTTGGTGCAATATTAGGAGCAAGTAATAAATCATTTAAGGCCAAGAAAGCAGAAGATAAGCCCCTTTTATTGTCTTGACATACATCTGTTTGTTTGTATTATCAAACATAGTATCTTGATCAATTTTATATGCCAGCTTGTTTTTCCCCCTTCAGGAACTGATGCTAGTATCCCTGTCCACATCAATAACATCTGTCAGAGGAATTATGTAACTGTGGAGAACGGGCGCAAGCTGAAACCCACCAATCTGGGCATCGTCCTGGTTCATGGATACCATAAGATAGGTGTGGTGGAATAAAATCGTTATGCTTTATCTTTTGTTTCCTTGCATTTCTTTTTCAAATTCTAGTTCGATTTTTAATGTCTGTGACTGTGTAGTTTTTTATGTCTTTGTTTGTGTATTTATTACTAGTAAATATAACAAGATATCCCCTTGAACTCTTTGGGGTTTTTGTGTGCACGTTTCTGCAAATGTATTAGACGTGGAGTTGGTGTTGCCCACCATCAGGAGTGCAGTGGAGAAGCAGCTGAATCTCATAGCTCTGGGCAAAGCAAACTTCCACCAGGTTCTCCAGCACACACTGGACATCTTTAAGCGGAAATTTCATTACTTTGTCGACTCCATTGCTGGTCAGTGTCTCAGGCTACAGTGCTGTTTTAATTTTTTTTTTTTACACTTACTATAATTGAAATGATAAAAATTGTGTATTGCCCTTAACACACACCATGACTTCTTAATTCATAGTACATTTTTAAGGTGTAATATTAGAGCCTACATTGCATTTGTACAGTAGATAGAAGGACAAAGTGTGTTGGTTATAACAGCTTATAGATATGTCATTGAAATATCATGTCATTAATTTTGTGTGTGACGTACAGGTATGGATGAGCTGATGGAAGTGTCTTTCTCACCAATCGCTGCTTCTGGGAAGCCACACTCGCGCTGTGGAAAGTGCCATCGGTTCATGAAGTACATTCAGGTCGGTACGGAGTGTAGAGCTACATTTATGAGTAGACAGTTAATTAAAAACAAATATTTTGGTTAAGAAAACCATTTTTAATGCTATTTGTTTTATTCTTCTGCTGTCTGCTCACTTTAGACATGACCATGTGAACTACTGCAATTTTAAGCAGTTTTAAAATAAAAAAATGAAAAATCAACAGCCCTGTGATGGCCATAAACAGACACTTATGCTGCGTCCGAAATCGCATCCTACGTGTGTAGGTACTACATTTGAATTTGTACGTACTGCTATACCGTTAAATCAGTACGTTCTTTACAGTATGAATGAGGGCAATATGAATGGAATTCGGACGTACTGCATCCGCTCTGTTGGTGATGTTACGTGTCGTGTATCGTCACAAAAGCGATTTTATATTTAATGCGGTTACATTTTTTTTTACCTTTACAGAGGCATTTTCTCACAAGTGTAATTTAACCACAAGAAACATTTTTCTTAAGGTACATACACTTGAAAAGAATCGTGTCTCCGTTTTCCGCCATTTTTTGAATATGACGCCGCCTCTCCCGTTGCATTATGGGATAGTGTCGTGTCCATCTGATGCCTACTACATAATGTGGCCGGAAGCAGCAGGTCATCCGGGTACTTCTCTCCAACTGTTTTTTGCATACTATGAATTTGGACACACTACTCGCCTCGCATACTGGGTTTCACATACTATATAGCAGGGAAGTATGCGATTTCGGACACAGCGAGAATTATCTAATGCTTCTGGCTGGCCCTGTCAATAAATACATCAAAACAGTACGAATATAAGAACCTTGTATAGACAACTAGATTTAGTAGTGTAAGGTAATTGTGATGAAATGTAAGAAAGAAATGTTTAACAAGAGTTTTTATTCTTTCATTTGAGTACTTTTGAGGATCCCCCGCTGATAATCATTCAAACATGAGTGCTCAAACTTTTACTGCCACTGTAGTGTGTATGTACAGACAGAAAATTATAAATTTTTTCTAGATTTGGGAGAATATTTTTTGTATCTGTTTGAATGAATGTTTGTTTTTGCTTCAGTTACAACTTTTAAATTTAAAGTATGAATGAATCTGACCTCTTGCATGAACGAGGATGACGTGATTCCTACCTTTTAAGGGTTAAAACCTCCATACATATGGTAATGATTCTCTCCATGGCAGGTAATGGCCTTCAGCATGAAGTTTTTATTTTTCAGTTAAAAGCCATGAATTAAACATAACTTTTCAGTTCCTTTTCAGAAACCCTTTCACTCCCTCGTTCCACATATTACAGTATTGCTACTGATTTAATTAAACCGTTAAAGAGTCGTGGCATGCAGGCTGTGTGATGTTAGATATGCGTCGTCATCAACCCAAACACTCAGAATGGGTCTGTTTAGAGTGGTGCTGACCTCAGTGGAACATTTTCCAAACTTCTTTAAACTGAAAACCTTGACTTTATTTGATTTATTCATACACATGTTTATTTATTTATTTATTTGTTTGTTTGTTTAGTTTTTTTATTTATTTATTAAGTCAGGCTACAGTGATTTAGACAAGTGAGACCTGAGTTTATTTCAGGCTGAAGTTAATCAGCATTGACTTATACCTGCTTCTACCATACAAAAAAAATAAGTTGTTTAGAAAACAAAGATGAACAAAAGTATTGGGACATCTGACCATTCAAATACATCGACTTTAATATGGAGGTAGCCCCATTGCATTTATAACAGCTGATAGTTTTCTTAGAGGGCTTTCCACAATGTTTTAGAATTTATGGGGGGCTGTATGGGGTTGAGGTCAGGGCTCTTTGTAGGTCAGTCACGTTCTTCAACACTGAACTCATCCAGCCACGTCTTTATCGAGCTCGCTTTGTGCACTGGGACACAGTCATGCTGATCCTTCCCCAAAAGTTGGAGCGTGGCATTGTTCCCAATCTTTTGGGATGCTGAAGAATTAAGATTACCTCTCTGTGGAAGTCAGATGCCACCTGTATTTAATAATTAGGAGGTGTGTCCTTTTGTTCATAGAACTTGGAACGGGAGGGATTTAGAAGATTAATCCAGAGTATAAAGAAATTAACCAGATTTATACGTAGACAATATTCAGTCATAAAAAAGGTGGAGCAGAATTACAAACTTATAAAAGCAGCAAATTACATACGCACAGGTCTCTTTCTGGATCAGATTTTCATATGAGCATGTTCTGCTCGGAGTATGAATCTTCTGTTCAATGCAGATTTGATTTTTACAATTATATCACCTGTCATAAGAATCCCTCATAACGCATACATAGTTATGTTTATTACACCATTTAAAAGGTAACCTCCTGGGGTGCAGAGACTCGAAAAAAAACATCAGAGTCCTTTTTGCTCAAGATTTATTGGACATCTGCAGATGGGGACAGGAGGAAGAACACAGAGACAGCAAAGTCTGCCTCCCCGTCCTGACCTGTTCCGTCTTCTTCATGCAGAACACAAATTCTATACCCCGTCCTACATAATCTCTAAGACGACCCATCAGGAGGTGTCAAAAGTCCATTGGACAAAAGTTATTGTCACTCATGCAGACTGAGCAGGACGTCACTTCTCGCACAATCTCAATCTCCATAGTAACTCCATATCTCCTGTTTACAAGAAAGTTGGCCTTCAGAGTTTGCGCAGGACAGAGAACTTCTGATAAACATTAGAACATTTTGACTAAGACATTATCATATCAACAGGTCAACGGAAAGAAAACTCTCTAGCTCAGAAACAGGAACATAAATGAATAAAACAGTGAAATGGATACAGAATAAACTGAATCATTCAAAGAAATAAATCATAAGGGATAAATGCTGATTTTTCCTCGACATAGGTTTAGACAACAATATCATCCTCTGGGATATAATCATGGTTTCACAATTATAAACAGTGTAGACAGTCACATTCTTTAGAGGTTTTTACCTTTTATTTACTGGTGTCTTTTTAAAAAGATACAGAAATGCTTCTCATCGCTTATTTGGTGGAAATAGAGTTTAGAGTATTCAGTTTTTCCTCTGCATTGTTTAGTGCTGTCACATGGGCCAAAATTCTCTGATTGTACTGTCAGTGTGTTTCTAGCACAAGTGCACCACTGTTGAAAGGTTTTCATCCTGGGTGAGTCCTGCCAATCTGTTGACCGCCCTATCATAATCTACATTTTTAAGAGCACCAGGAAAACCCTTACGATTAATGAGCCGAGCTGTTTCAGATCACGGTTAATCATGAAACCGGTTAATTGTGACATCCCTAGTGCTGAAAGGACCTATGGTTTGTGATGTCTACAACACAAATATAGCCATTATATTCACTATCCAATACCACTAGGGGGTCTATACATGACTTCTGAACATTAATCTGTAACACTGAAACAGCAAAAAGGCTTTAAATCTAAAGGTAACATTTTTGGGGAGGTTCTATTTCACCTCACATTAAATGATTTTCGTTTAATACGTTTCTTTAGAATGAAGCATTTCGTCTCAAACCTCTCAGAATTTTATGCATTTAATTATGTAGGAAATGTGATTTTTTGTGGAATCTCTCTTTGTTACAGTAACATGGTACGAAATCATTTTGATTATGAGGGGCTGTTCTGCTCTATGTGCCAAAATCCCGAATGCCTTCCGGGAAAGTTCACGCAATTTTTAATTGTATTTTTTAATTCGATGTTGCTTGGGTGGCTGTGCAATGTGTAGATTGGTTGGAGGTGATGCAAGTCCTTTGAATATCTGGAAAATATCTGTTCTCCTAATATTGCAATATGACAGTTCTGTGGATATTGTTTCAGTCCTTGTGATGTGATATATTGTGTATGGATACATAAAACCCTCTCTTTGCTGCTAGCATTAATACACACTCCTGTACTGTGTTTTTACTGCTAGGCCAAACCGAGCCGCCTGCACTGTTCTCATTGTGATGAAACGTACAGCCTGCCCCAGAATGGAGCCATCAAGCTCTATAAAGAGCTTAAGTGTCCCCTGGATGAGTTTGAGCTGGTGCTGTGGACTTCCGGCTCCCGTGGCAAGAGTTATCCGCTCTGCCCCTACTGCTTCAGTAACCCCCCTTTCAGAGACATGAAGAAAGGTAGTGCAGCAAACATGATTACATTTAGAATCACTATCTGTACTCTATCAGTGATATTGAGACAATTCTGATGTCCATGTCAGTACTGTTTTATTCAGTAAAACCTTACACACTGCAGAATTTGCTTAAGTTTACATAAACAGCACATTATCACACAGTTTTTGGTCATTTAGTGTGCTTCACAAGAATAGAACAAAAATATAAAATCAAGAAGCCCATAAAGATCCAGTTCCAGCAAGTTCCAGCTCCAGTTGGTGCAGATCTGATATTGTTAGGCAGTTGGTTGGACAGCATAGTGGATAGTTTTCATCATGTTAAGTATCAGATCTTTTCACCACTGGCTAACCAGGATTCTATAGATCAAACATATCAGAGATGGATTTAGGGCCCAAACCATTGAGTGACCTGTATATGATGTGCAATGATTTTCAATCAGTTATATACCAGGTGCCAGTCCAAGGAAACATTATCAGTGAAGAAATTGATTATATATTTTAAAAGGGTTACAGAAAGGTGGTTGAAACTAAACTGCCCCATAAACTGTGATCTCTCCCTCCCTTCTGCAGGTATGGGCTGTAACGAATGCACGCACCCGTCCTGCCCACACTCTCTCAACTCTCTCGGGATTGGTCAGTGTGTGGAGTGTGAGACAGGCGTGCTCGTCTTCGACCCGAACTCCGGGCCAAAGTGGCGCATGGCCTGCAACAAATGCAACGTGGTGGTGCATTTCTTCGAGCAGGCGTACAAGGTGCAGGTGTCCCAGGACAGCTGCGAGTTGTGCGAGGCGTCGCTGGTGATGGTGGACTTCCACAAGGCCCGCACGCCGCTGGCTGACGGAGAGACTCAGCACACCGGCTGCGTTTTTTGCGACCCCATCTTTCAGGATCTGGTGGAGCTCAAACACGCCACCATGCGACACCCCATGCACCGAGGAGGCGGAGCTCGCAGGGGAAGGGGGCGGGGCCGAGGAAGGCGGCCCGGAGGACGAGGGAATCCTAAAAAACCGAAAGATAAAATGGCAGCTTTGGCAGCGTACTTCGTGTAGGATGATGAATGTGTGTGTGCTTAACAGCACAAAAAAATAAAGTCCTATAAACTAGGAAGAAACCTCAATAAAATTTGTTTATTCCGTGAACCAGTCTGTGAATCTGTGTATCTTATGAGCTGAAATCCCCTGATTTTGAGACTTTGACTGCTGTTTTTTTTGTTGTTGTTGTTGTTTTCTAGCCGCAATTATAGCATTTCATCCAAAGTGAGCTATAAATTATTTGTGTGTCACAGATACAGGTGAACATAGAAGGAAAAGAGTTTAAATACTTGGGACCCAATAATGAACACGGTGCAACGTGCTTTCATCACTGGTGCAACCCATCATTGCTATATTGTGCGAGCGCATCGTTCATTTTTCCGCCAGAAATCTACGATGTCATTATAGCAGATGGCATTGCGCTGGGAAGGGCGGGTCACTGAAAAGAAGGGGTGTGGCGAGGCGCATAGCGCGAATTTGCTATTTTATGAGAAGTGAAATTCATTGCGCCACTGACCAGAAAAAACCTTGTTTGTAGTCATTCACGCATTGTACAAAGGCTATAATATGGACGTCTGAGACTTGGAAGTGTTGACAATGCGCCCACACGCAGCTTCTTTCATAACAAGGAGAGAGCAACGCACATTTAAAAAACGTTTTCATGTGAGGAAAAACTTTATAGAGTCCTCGAAATATAAAATTCAATTTTCTCGGTTCTTATTCCAAATAAAGTATTTTATAGGGTCAAAAAGATGTGTTCTTTCTTGTGATTTAGTTTAAA
>JBBMFX010000037.1:3165854-3181042 GCA_037832545.1 Rhabdalestes septentrionalis | reverse complement strand
ACATTCATTACGAAACCCAATGCACTTAAAATAGGCTTAACCCTACCTTAATTTACCCCCAAAAATACATAAATATTGATTAAGTGGCAATTTATTTGTGATATGATCCCTTAATTTTACATTAAAATTGAATTTAAGGTATGAGTGCAAAACCCCTTATTCTGAAAAAAATATTTCAGGAGGGGAGCCTTTGAAAAATTCAGTAGGGGAAAATATTGTAGTTTTACCCCTTAATCAGCCCTAGTCTGTGCACTTCTCCCCAAATGAAGGTAATTTTAAGGGTCAAATTGGTTATTTTAAGTTTCATAGTAATTAAAATAAAGAGTACATAAATATTCATGTAGGCTTTGTTGTATGACATCATTTGACAGGCAGAATGTCGTATATTATTACTTTTAATCCTAACTTACTGTAGATGTCAGCAAAAAAATTGAAATAAGCAGTTTTTATAACAAATGATTGCACTATCTAAGGCCCAGTGTTAGACAAAACACAATACTGATAATTGCGGAGGTTTGGGACAGCTACATTAAATGGACAAAAGTACTGGGACACTGAAGCATTAAGGTTGCCCAAACCCCGAATAGAGATGTGTCCCAATACTTTTGAATGATATAGTGTATTTTACCCAAACGTCATGGCATAAAAAATAGCCAGTCAACAATTTAGATTAATGCCAGTAAAACTGGAGCCTTTAACTTCTTTATGTTTTAAAGGAAGCCAGAGCCACTCTTTAACACATTTAACAATTCATTTTATTTTGCAGAAATCCTTAGAATGAGTGGTTCTATCATCAGACGATACAACTCATGTCTTATATAGAGCCTTATATGTAATATAAGATTATAGATTTGACTAATCTCTGTAAATGTAAGCAAACCATGCTGCTCTATTTCTAGTATGTTTCTCTGCCATCCCAAGAAATTCAAGAACATCTTTCATTTTGAGGTTGTTGCTTCATTATGTCGCCAGAGGGCGACATAGTGACGCATTAGCCCTTTCAGCAGAAGAGACCCTATTTTATTCACATAATATGGACAAAGGTATTGGGACACATATGTTTTTTAGGGATTGGGTTAAGCCCTTTACTTTCAGTGAAGGACAATCTTAATACTTCAGTATACCAAATTATTTTGGACAACACCATGCTTTCAACTTTTTGAACACAGTTTGGGTAAGAACCTTTTCCATCCCAGCATGACTGCGTCCCAGTACACAAAGCAATCTCCATATAGACATGGTGGGATGAGTTTAGTGTGGAGGAACTTGAGTTGCCACACAGAGTCCGGACCTCAACCCCATCCAACACCTATGGGATGAACTAGAAAGGAGATTGCAACCCAGGCCTTATCGACCACTATCTGTGCCAGATCTCAAAAATGCTCTACAGAATCAATGGACACAAATTTTCTTTGCGGAAACTGTTATGGATGCAAAGGGGGACCAACGCCATATTAAAGTCTATGTTTACGAATGCAGTGTATTTAAAGCCCTGTTGTGTAATGGTCAGGCATCCCAATACATCTTTGTTGACTTAACCTCAAGTGGCTCCCTGATCCTCTAGACAGTGCACCCTGTGGATCCAGTACAAAACAATGCAAACAAACAAGCTAGCATTCAGTAATAACAAGATTTATTTTGTTTGTTAAAGCAAGTTTTGTGAGCTGTTTAGAAGAACAGAGATTCATTACAGAACAGAGAGTCTTTGCTTGGATTTGTGAAACTCAACCAGTAGCTCCTGATTTAGTCTAATTAGGTATCAAGTGAGCTGAAACCAGGTATTTATAATGTACATATTCTTATGTATTCTCTATATTTAAATTTAAATTCTAAGGAATGATGAGGGATTGAAAAAATAGCCATGTAAAAATGTAATGGGTTAATATCTTATATTTATCCCCCTCTCCGAAATAAAAACGACTTTTTTCCCGATATGGGCTGAAATTTCGTGTAAAAATAAAACTGCAGCTGGCTTGTTTACCTCGACCACGTGGCTCTGGTTACGTCAACGGCTTCCGACACTGTCAAAAATAAATAAAATTAAATAATACATAAATAAATACAATTACTAAAACAATAAAACGATACAATATGCTCTAAAAATCCCAAAACGTAAAAATGATAAATAATTTTTCCACAGTTCGTGTGTTTGTAAGGTCTATCTCATTGGCTATGGACGGTCTTTGCTGATTCTAAGTGGCTGAGGTGCCAGTGAAGGGCGTGGCCTCGAGTTCTGTGCTGATGAGGCTGGTTTTATCAAAACAAACGAGCTAAAAAACACGTCCTGGATCAGATCGAGGAGCTCCTGCAGAGCCTGTCTGCTTTTCCATCGTGGGAATGAATTAAACTGCATCTTCTTGTTCGAGCTCGACTGCTTTACGTGTTCAAATATACTGAATGAGGCTTCTGGGCTGCTAAATATACACATTTCTGGCTTCCATTTTGGAGACTACGCAGCTCTCTCTAAAAGGCTTATTTTTCAGGCTATGAGCTGTTTAGACCTGTTTACTGAAGCTGTTGGAAGTCCAGGCTGGACCATTTTGACTTTGCATGCAGAGACTAAATGAAAAAATAGAAAAACACCTGAATGAAGAGGGATTGTTCTAATGCAAGTGAGAGGGGAGACCACATCACATCTCCTGCAGCAGCATCAACATCCTCAGCATCAGCACCAGCCTACATCTGGACCTCATTGTATTTGCATCATTATCATTTTCCCATTAAAACAAAAACACATATATCTATAGAGTGGGTGCTGGATGGCTAGGAGCATGATAAGATACTGAACACACGTATATAGAGACAAAGTCGTGACCCATGCAGGGACCTGGGAGCTCCTGAATGAGAAGATCCCTGCTGTTGGAGGGGAAAACAGTTCCTCCACTCTCTCCAATAAAGGTAAGAGGCTCTCTATTTCAGCCAAACGGTTAGGGTCGGTGGATGATGCATATGTCTTCGCTTGTGTATATGCATCAAAAGCATCACGTCTTGTTTAGTCCACCCTATTACTTCACTATTGACAACTTATTGTATGTTTTTACATGGTAAATAGTACTGAAAGTGGCTCAAGGGAAGTGAAATATGACCCAGTTGCTGTTTTGCGTCTTGTTGTCTGTATGAACACTGAGTGTGTGATAAGGTGGTGTAATGGGCAGAAAGTGTGTTATGAAAGGAGGCTGCAGAATGAAAACATATGACATCATCAGGACGGTGGTGGCGACGAGACGAGCTTCCTTATTAAGAAGAAGGGGGAAAAAAAAGAAAAATATCCTTATTTAGTCTTCAAATTATTCTGTCCATTCACAGTTTCGGAGACAGTGTCACATGAGAATTGATGTGTGGGTAGAAGTATCATAACCAATCATTTTTTATTATTAATGTTAATATGCATCCAAATCTCCATACCTTATATTCTGTGTTATACACCAGTGTACCCAAATATGACACACTGACATTGACAACAACAGTGCCCTGCTTGGAAGTTGCACAGCCTTACCCAGCACAGGTTGTGATAGCGTGGCAAAAAAAGAAAAATCTGTTGTTTTTCTCAAGAATGTACTGCAGGGTGGTTTTTTTTTTACGTGATCACAGTGTATTTTAGACTGTGTTCCTCACTTATTATTTATTAGGTGTAGCAGATGCTGTCTGATGCAGAGATGAGAAACTGTATTTTGTTGTTTGTTTTTTTGCACAGTTCTTTTTTTATATTTCCTCTGGCACATAAAGAGAGGTTCATGACAATAATAATAATAATAATAATAATAATAATAATAATAATAACAATGATAAAATAGCATATAGTTCTTCATTATGTGTCCATGATGTGTCCTGTGTGTGTGTTGATGGTAGGGATATGCTAAAAATATCCATTTCGTAACACTGAACAATATAGATTTTTTAAGTTTATATTTTTGAGTGAATTGACATCATTTTCTATAGGGCTGATCGAGGTAATAACCATTGTTATGACAAGACAGGAGAAAAACTTTATTATTATTATTATTTTTTTTTTAATTATGATTACTGTTATTGTTATTATTAGTAGTATCATGATTAACTCAAATTTTTGCTAATTGTTATGTATTTATGTATGCCTTTATTCATAAACCTGAATGATTTTAATTATATTAGCATGAAGTATATGTAATCATATAACGTACATCTTTTCTATAATAAATATAATTGATTGAGGAATTAACCATTTTTATGTCAGGACAG
The DNA here is from genome assembly GCA_037832545.1 of Rhabdalestes septentrionalis. Classification (NCBI taxonomy): domain Eukaryota; kingdom Metazoa; phylum Chordata; class Actinopteri; order Characiformes; family Alestidae; genus Rhabdalestes; species Rhabdalestes septentrionalis. The sequence continues at coordinate 3,176,824 of JBBMFX010000037.1, read as the reverse complement.
GGAAAAAAACATTTTTATTATTATTATTATTAGTAGTAGTAGTAGTAGTAATATTAGTAGTATTTTCGTGATAAACTAGAATTTTAGCCACTTATTGGTGTATAAACATAACTTTGTAAACAGCAATAGAGGCGTTCTGGCTTATTTACCATTATTATTTGCCTTATTTATTTACACATCCGGGTTTTTTTTTCATCGTTGGCTCCTCCTCTCTCGCCTCTGATTGGAGCGTTTACGTGTCAATCAAGCCCCCCCGGTCCGTCCCACCTGGTGACGTTTGTAGCGACAGAGAAGCCAGGCTGATCACAAAAACACAAAGAGAGCAACAAAGACGCACAGAAATGTGCACGATATCTGACACAAAGGAGCTTCAGAGAGTGACAATCTGCTCAATTTTCAACATCTCGACTGAGAGGAGACACTAAAAACACCTGTCAAGGCTTATAGTCGTGGGGAATCTATGTCAGAGCTTCACACTGAGGAGATCAGGTCCAGGTGGTGAGTCAGTAGCGTTTTTCTCCTTTATTGCATTAATTAAGGGTAAAATTACTTCTAAAGTTGTTTCTTTATGTCCATCTTATTGCCATCAAGCTCCTGGCCAGGCTTGTTGATCTACATGGAAAGAGGAAATGCAGCAAAAAGTGGCTCCATTACAAAGAAAAACACAAAAAGTGCTTAAAAACCAGGTTATATTTTGCATAACAGCTAAAAATGACTGGTCCAAAAGAGCTGTTTAGCTGTCTGCATCAAGAAAAGCCCAGATCTGCTCTTTCTTTCTTCTCCACGTTGCTGCTGGATCTCTTTGTTTTGCATCCATGTGGCTTTTTTGTCCCCGCTCCACCACTTTGTGTGCTCTTTTGTTGTTCATGGACCACTTTTTCAGTATATACGGTAAAAAAAAAAAAAAAAGTCAACATAAAAATGTATGGATATAATCAGGCAAATAAAGCTCTAGCAGGTCAGACGAGGAAGTTTGCATTGAAAAAGCAGCACATGCAAAAGAGGAAAAAAAAAAGGGCTGACTGACTGACTGTTATTGTGCGGTCTTATTTAGGACCGTTTTCCTTTCTTTTTTAATACTTAACCCTAATCCTAGTGCGTTAATCATTGGGCTTGCTGAGATTAGCCTCATCCTCGAGCTGTTCTGGATACTGCTTTTGTATACTTTTGAACTACAACTCGACAAAAACGTCTTCTGATAATTGACCTTTTGTTCAGAAATTGTACCATGTCTTATCTAAAATGTATGGCATTCTAACGAAGCTGTCAAAAAGCCACTAAGCTAACAGAAAACACTACAAACCAGAGAAAGAACCAGTTCTTGCTGGTGTTAGGCTCTCCACATTTACTTTAGGCTTCATCTCTTGTCTGGTCATAATCAGTGAAGGAGGAAGTCAAGTCATGTAGGCTTATGGTCAGTTGATCCATATGCACTCCTTCAATACCACAAGACTATGTAAGTGCAGGTAGGACAAGAAGACCCTGAGTGCCAAAAAAATGGTAAAGAAATTGAAAGGTCTTTTATCCAGAAGTGTACTATAGGTGACCAGATACTGCCAAAAAGCTACTGTGCAGCAATAGAGTTCAAAACTACAAACCAGAGAAAGAACCCATCTCCATGTTTCCTCCAGTTACTTTCTCTGGGCTGAAGCTCTGGTGTGAGCGCTCCCCCTGCAGCATTGTGATATAGGTAGTTACCAGCTGAGGAGACCGCCAAGTCAAGTAGGTTTATTGACATTTCAGCAATATACACAGTACACAGCGAAAACAAACACTGTTCCTCCAGGACAGTGGAGCAGCACAAAACCAAAAAAACCCAAATGCAATAAGCCTACACAATTTCAGGACAGGAATACACAGAGTGCAAAGAGAGCAAGAGGGAGAAAATACAAGAAAAGCTGGAAGAGCAACAAAACAACATTTATTCAGATGACAAATGCTTGAGTTGAAATCAATGCAGGATAGTGACAAAGTCGTATAGTGTGCAGATATGTAGATGTCGACAGAAATGAAAAGTAATGTGCAATTGATAAAGAAGTATTCACAGTGGCAGTGCCACTAATGGTGACAATGTAAAATTCGGCCTATCACAAGTACATTTTTTTAATAAAATCAAAGTGTGGCTAAGATGTGATATTTGTCTCTTCGACACAGTTTTTTCTTTCTTTCTTTTTTTTTTACAAATCGATGGAAGATCTGAATTTAAAAAAAAATATGTTCTTTAAAAAACAAGTTCTAGTCAAAATGGGTACTGGTAAAACCTTCATTTCAGAGCAAGAAGGACGAATTGCCAAAAACGCATGGGCTTATTAGTTTAAAAGCAAGTTCCAGGCACACACCGTTCATAATTTAGTGAGAATAATTTCAAAAGTGAATCAGATGTTGACCTTTCTGGATCTTCAGAAGCATTTCGCTCACTCAGAGTGATGCATGCAGTCGCGCGTGGCTCGGCAGTAGCGTGCGCTTCTCCTCCTCTCAGTAGTTAAGACTTCCTGTTCTGCTGCGGAAGTGGCTTTGTTTTTGTTTTGTTTCAGTCGTTCTGGGCCTTTCATTACTGCACTGCAGTAACTTTCCTGCTGTTCCCCCCACCCCACCCCACCCCCCTCCACCGTCCCCGCCACGATGAGAGATAGGGGTTGAATAATTCCATTCACATCCGAGGGCACATCAACCTTAATATTTTGGGAATTTAAGCTCACTGGGTTGCCAGCAGTCAAAGCAGGAGTGTTTCTCCAATGCAAACAAGTTCAGAGGAAGCTACCGCGCTGCTATAAAAGGACACGGCCAACCGACTAAGGAAAGAAAAACGTAGACAAAGCACTGCTGATTAGAAAGCAGGCCTACAGAGACACGCATTCCACGACACCTCGTTATCCGCTAACATAAAATATGGTTAGCCTTAGCAGATTCTCTGCATGTCTGCTCAGGCCAACCAGCGGCGCATTTACTTTGATCAAATTCAACCTACACTGCGTGTCCAAAAGTATCCAGACAGTAACCAGGGCTTTCCATTGCTGAGTGTGGGTACAGCTTGTACAATCTCCATACCAAAACGTTGCCCATATGATGCAGTGTTCTTGAGCAAGGTCACCATGATCAGTGGCTAACATCATGTAGAGGGCTATAAAGCACTCCAGCAGGGGTTCTGAAGTGATGGAGCAGCAACTGTGATCCAGGACTAACTATCCAATCTGACCTCACTAATGCCCTTGTGGCTGAATGCAGTCAAATGCTCACAGCAATGTTCCAACTTCTAGTGTAATGCCCTCTCGGGAGTGTAGAGGCAGCAAATGGAGGGTAAACTTCCAATTTATACACTTAATTTTAGAACAAAATGGATAAGCAGATATTTCATAAATGTATAATTAGTTTATTTATTTATTTCATTCTTATTTCTGCACATGTTTTATAATACTATTACTCTGCACTTCTTGTTAGATGCTAACTGCATTTCTGTGATTTTGTACTCGTACACTGCACAATGACAAAGTTGCATCTAATTTAATCTAATTTTGGACACAGTGTACTTCAATAGGTCTCTCTATTCATAGAGAATGGGCAGCTCAGTCCCGACCACATGTGTATAAAGTGGTGGTAGGTGGTTCTGTCTGATGTTCCACTCAAATGACCCCGAGCAGTCAAGAGAAGAACTCGTCACGCTGTCCTCAGGCCTCTGAGGAGCTTGCTACCACTTTAGCGTGTCTAAACAAGGACTTGGAAACCGAAGTTAAAATATGTGCTGCTTGCTAGAGGGAGGGGAAAAAAACTTTTATTATTCACACTTCATTAGATTTGCACAATGGCTTCATTGCCTCACAGGGCAATGTTGACCTGTGAGAGAAGGAAATGATTAGCTGTTTCTGTTCTCAGATTCAGTTTGTTGGCTTTAAGATATGTATCAGTTCACATTTTAATATAAAGCCAGCCATTTAGGAATGGTTGAGTTTACACTGTTCTCTGCCTTTTTCCCACAGATGTTGATCTACCAAGGCATGCCTGGAGTCACATTTAGCTTATATTTAGTTAAGAACTGGAGTTGTTCTGCTGATGTTGTCAATAATAACTCACATCTGTGTCTGTACCATCTTAATGAAGTTTAATTATTATGTATTCATCTCTAATGAATTGTAATTCAAGGTTATGTGTGGGCATTTTGAGTAATGAGTCTTTTGTCTTCCTTCCCATTTCCCTTTCTCATTTTTCCCCTCTTCACCCCCCCCCCCATACCCTCCAACTCTCCTAAGGTTGTTTTTTCTCCTGTGGTGTTTGTGTGGAGCGTGCCACACACCCACTCCACAACAACGACGGCTTTTGCTTGCATCTTCCAGTGTTTCTTCTGTCAGCAAGTTCAGCAGAGCTGTAACTCATCCAGCGCCAGCCCCGACGAGCCCAGCGAGGAGAACCACGACTGTGAGATGGTGAAGATGACCAAGTCGAAAACCTTCCAAGCCTACCTACCCAACTGTCACCGCACCTATAGCTGCATCCACTGCCGAGCACACCTGGCCAACCACGATGAGCTCATCTCAAAGGTGAGTCAACAGGGTCCATGCTGTCAATCCTAGCCTACAAGCCAATAAATGCAGTTAAAACACAGTAGTGAGGGTGTATTTATGATTTTTTTTTTAAAGCAACTACATAGGGCACACACACTGGGTGCATCTTCTACAAAAAGACCAGACATGATCAGTCTGGAATAAAACGAGCGATAGAGAGATACAAAAAATATCTATAAGCAGTTACCCTCTTGTATTAAATCACTCCCTGTCTTCCCCAGCCTTTCAGTCGTAGTGCACAAACCAATAAATACACTTAGGCACACACACACACACACACACTTTTTTTTGGTTTGTTTTTTTTAACAATGTGTAGAAATCGGAAGTGGAAGGAGCATTGGATTTCTCGAGTAGCATCAAGGATGAATTTATGATTTTTTTTCCTTACAAAGCACACATTCTGGATAGTGGATCTTCTTCAAGAAGACCAGACATGAACAGACTATGATACACTAAGATAAAGGGAGAGACAAAAAAGGCTTTAAACAGTTGGTGTACCAAATTACTCTCTGTCTTTCCCAGCCTTTCAGCTGATCCTCCACAAATATTTTTTTAACCTCTGCATGTTTGTAGTCAGCATTTTCTTTCTTGTATGACTTTTGTGCTCCGCAGTGAACAAGAGAAGTTGTTCTGCTGCCATTTGTTTGTACTGCGACTGAAAACTGGGCTCTGATTGGTCAGCCTAGCTTGTAATGCATCATTACGACAAACCGACACGAAAATAAACAGTTTTGTGCAGGATCTGTAAAACTATTTTGGTCAGTACTGACTGCCCAGTAACTGCAGAGCACATAGTTGCGCATACAATCAAACCTAATAGCAACATGCCTCCATCCTCTGTTCTCAATGCACTGATAATTCCCATACATTCCCCTTTTACAACCTCCTTAATAGGTTTTAGGATTGATCTGCCCCACTGGAGTTTGTTGTTTGAGAAATACACACACACACATACACACACACACACACTCACCACCTAAGAACCCAGTCTAATGTTATCACTGATTAGGAGAGTCATTAGTGGTTGAGGCACGTGCTGCGCTTCCAGACGCCAAAGCCGATAACACCGCAGTCGTAGATGATCCAGGTCCCAACATGCATTGCACCTGTCAGGATCAATCATTCCTCCCTATAGGCCAAAAAGGATCTCTATGATTTGTTTTTGTTTACCAGCTTCCCAGTCTGCATCTAGGTTGGCTTTGTTGTTGACGTAAGCCGCCTTTGTACTAATGAAGGGAGCTTGACTTGTTTACACTGGTGAAGGGAAGGCGGCTCCTGTATCTGTTAATTGCGCTACAGGTCGAGATTGCATCGATATGGCGAGTCGCCTCGATTGAACAGGGGCTTCCTGTTCTGCAGGCTCTTTGAATCAGTGCCACCAGTCTGTGGTAAAGCTCAGATGCTCATCCTGAGCCCCTGCGTTCAAGGAACTGACACTTTCTAACAGCTGTACGGGTCGTGAGTCTGAAACTGCTGAACACGCTGAGGTTTTCTTTCTCCGCTGCCAAATCTCAGTGAATATTACTGGATCATTTGTGACTCCCAGAAGGAATGTCGCTCGACTTGTATTTCCAGTCCATTATTTGAGAGTGCGTGAAGTGAAGCGGCCGCTCTTCTCTCATTTCGTTTGACTACTTAGTGACTCCTGCACTATTTTTAAGCCCATTTGCACGTCACTGATTTATTTCCTATAGAATGGTGTCGTCTGCATGACCCATACGAGTACAAACAGACCCACTCCACCCAAACAACAACCCTGCAATCAAATCAGCAAGTCACATCTCCTATCAGCTTATCAGAGAACAACACTGGACTGTCATGAAGCCAAACAAACAGTTCGTGGGGGTGGGGTGGGGGGGCATGCAGATAGGCTCCGTTTCAGCAGTGACCATGACAACCAAGGTGCATTGTGTTGATGTTTATCAGGTGGTTTTGAACAGAAATAGCCTCAACTTGACATTTAGGTCATGTAACACTATCACTGGTTCTGTATCAGGCTGATCACATGGCTCCATTTGTAATGTCATAAAAACAAATGCACACAAATTGTAGGGCCTTTCCTGAGAGCGCCTTGTTATGAGACATCACAGAAGAGGTGGGTACTCTTCAAGGAATGAGACCAGTCCTGAATGGTACTAGTCCTGAATATGTATTTACCATGTCATTCATATACATGCGTTTGACCACGCAGTCGCATGCCAAAGTGTTGACAAAACAATCTTTGACTGTTATATTGTTTGGTGACTGTTCTCTATGGAACTACATTTCATGGTGTACTAATCGGTCAACAGTTTATAGCATGTTTATATCATTTTGCACACATTGCAGTATTTTATCTTTCTTTCGTCATTGTGTTTTGCTTTTGTTTGATAACCATGCCATACAGTATGTCAAAGTGATTTTATTAGGCCTTGCCAAACACCTTGTAACACTGATAAAATCACAATGACGCATGCCCTCCCTTGCCTTATTGCTTTATTCCCCTCTGGGGAAACTGATTGACAGAAGAAATCCAGGCCATTCGTGGCATTGATGATTTGTTTGGCATATTGGACAAGAGGCCAGGCTAATGCCAATTAAATGAGGAGCAAGGTCATGATTTTAAAGTCAGCAGGCCACTAGAGGCAAGACAGCCCTGGTGTCAGAACACACGTAGTAATGCTCTTAGCACTTGAAAAGCTCTGCATGTCCTTTGGTGGTGAATTAGAGAAGGTGGGAAGAGGAGTCGCCTTTACTTTTCTTCGTTTCTCCTCCACTCTCCCTCTCTCCTCTCTTCTCAGCGGTAGCCAGGGCCTGGCATTACACATAAGCTGATTATGTCACTTTGGGAAGATCATATTCTTAGCCTTTCACAACCTATCCACCGCATTCTAACGGCTCTGTGTTAGCCCATTCAAGAGCAGAGCCTCATTTAGTTCTGTATGAAAGAGTTAGAGGTGAAAATTATAGCATGACTGGCTCGGGCGGTTGCTTGACTTTTAGTTAAAGATGTCACTGGCGATGGCCCAGTTTTCAAGAATGGAGGTTATTGTTTGCTCTGAAGCCAGGAAAACGGCAGCGATTGTTTTGCATATTGGCCGTTTTTACTTTTCCTTTGTTCACGTAACAGTCTGGGAGAATTTTCTAGTGTCCCCATCCACTTATTAAAGTTAACTGATTTAAATGATTAACGACAAATGCGCTCTCAGTATGTGTCCCGTTCAACAAGCAGCGTGTGTCACTTCATTAAGGCTTTTCCCGTTTTATCTATGCCGACGTGAGCTATCACTTTTTTGGGCTGTCAGAAGGCTGCCAAGAACTGGAGCAGCATTAAAAAGCAGATTAGCTAGCCTAGTGTTGGGCAAAGAAAAGCCTAACTCACATGCTGGACTCTTGGAAACGCATCAAACAGGGCTGGGTGTTGGAATGTGTGCGCTCCATTGTGAAAAGGCTAAGCTAAAGGCTCCCTACAGTAAGTCTTCTGTCCCCCCCATGTACATGCACGTACTGTCTCGCATATAGCCCATCCATCTGCTTATCCTGAGACGGAATGGCAAGAGTATCCTCGCATACAGAAAGTGTTCAGTCCACTGTCTTACCAGATCTTTTTGAACAGCAGTAGCTGAGAGCATTTGTTTTTATTTGTTTATTTAATTCTCACCTTGGTGGGATGCTGATGTCATACAAAAAGTAAAAAGTCAATTTCAGTCAATAGAAGAAGTACCGTAAATTCCGTACTACAGAGCGCACCTGATTAAAAGACGCATACTCTAATGTTTTGTACTTGTACAAGCCGCACCGGATTTTAAGCCGCATGTGTCTCACGTTTTAATATGAGATCTAAGCTCTGGTTACGAGGAAAAATGTTTTGGGCAGCATGGGAAAAAAACATGCATTAGCCGAACCGTATTTTAAGCCGCACTCTTCAAACTTGTGAGGAAACAGTAGAGGCTTATAGTCCGGAATTTACGGTACATTTTTCCTACCTTGCACTGTGTGTTCATATAGTGGCCGTCAAACAACAAATTGCGCTAAATCAGAGTTTTGTAGTTATTCACAATGTATTGCAAAAATCTATACCCTCCAAAAATTGTTGCAACTCAAAAAGGAGTGTATTTTGTTATAGGTACATGGACAAAACAAGTTTGAGCACAATATTTTCAATGATATTGTCTGTAACATTTAGGCTCATTGCAGGGTTCATCAGAATCTGAATCAGTTTTTAATGGCCAAGTATACTTGTGTATATACAAGGAATTTGACTTCGGTAGTTGTTAACTCTCTATACACAGAACAATAGACATATAGTGATATACATTTAGTGGGTAAAGGAACCATAGGCACATACTGTACAATACACACAACATTACACATGTGGGCACATATGATATATAGTGTCAGACATAGTAAGACATAGTGTACAAATAATATACATAGTGGACAAATAATTGGAATCTTGTCATGAAAATCATTACGGTGTCATGGTATAAGTTGCCCAAAAGCTGTATTTGATAGAAAGAACTACGATTACATAGTAACGTAAAGTGCGAGCAAGTGGGTTTTAGCCTGCAGTGCTCTCAGATGGCACTCGTTTCAGGAACCAATAGTTACTGCGTCTAATGACCAGCACTCCCTAGTGGACAATCTTTAGCCTGATAATCATGAGTAAGCGAGTTACAAGACAAGTGATTTCCATCTAAAAATTGCTACTGCGAATAACTGATCCAGTAAATGAATGAATACAGTGGTAACCTTGAGCGTACTAATTAACAACTACAGATATATAAAGGTGTAGTATCATAAAGATGCATTAAAACTTGCTTGTTTTCATTTAATTTGATTTTCCTATACATTCCATGCATACCTTTGCCCACACACATCATGATGATGCTACAGTAAATCTTGCTTTGAAGGTTGAGTTTTGACCTTATTCTGCAGCAGTTATTTGTTTAGGGCTGGCTTGATTTAATCCTGTTACTGGAAAGCTCCTCTCCTCTTTCTGCCTCAACGCACCCAACAGATTACCTGGCCCTGTTTATCAGATAGAGACTTGCACCTCTTACCTGCACCTGCAATCAGGCACTGATTGAAAAGACTTGGAACAAACCCGCCATTGACAACAAGCTCTCTCAGGACCAGGTGCCTTTGATAGGAACAGTAAATGACCCACTTGTCCTGTTTTAACAACACGGATCTCACATTACTTTGGAGGCCCGGTGGGAGCCAGGCAGAGGAGAGATGGGTACGGTCAAGTCGACCAAGCCTGTACCCACCAGTGCCGACCTAAAGACAGGCGGGCTAAGAATGGGCCAATTGTTTGGTTAGTTAAAATGCTCCTGCTTTCGTAAGATGGGCTGAAATCCCGCTGCCTTTTGATCTTCTGCGAGTGTTCTGCAGGAAAGATCTCTGGGAATCACCGGTGATTAGATTTGGGAAATTAGCCAGAGCTGTGTGTATACGTAAAAACCATTGGCAATTCCTTTCTATTGCCTTTGCTTCTTAACACATCTCCGCGTTGGCGTGCTTAATCCAAATGGCAGTCATTTCCAACCGGAGTCCTGCCATGTTTCTGGTATTGCCGTGAAAGTAGGTCTCTTTGTTAGTGGGTCAAAGGAAGGCAACGCTGAAGTAAGCTAATGATTCCCTTTTAGAAACACACTTTAATTAACCTAAACGGCAAAAGGTTATTCTTTCACTAACTGTTCGCCTCTCGCACTCTAGGCAAATTACCTTCACATGTACTTCACGCACCCCTGAATCAGGAAGTGATGTCAAGCAGCCCACAGGAAGTGCGTTGCTTTAGTGTAATCAGAAAAAAAAAAAAACACTTTTGCTCCAGTACCCGAAAGCCTTTTTTTTTTTATTTCTCCCCCTCGACCTCCTGCTGTTATAGCAACAGTTGGCAGGCATGCCCACTCGAAGCCTGGCAGCCAGGAAAGGCCCTGCGGCCATGTCAAGAGGCTTGGAGGGCCAGCATGCATGGCTAAATGTAGATCTTTACAGGCCAAACACACAAACTCCTGGAATACAGAGCCAGTTCAGCAGCCCGAGCTGAATGCTTTCCAGAGTGGTTCCGGCTGGCTGTACAGGATGGCACAGATTCCAACTGATAAGAAGGTTCCTCGTAAACCGAAAAATGTGCATAGTTCATGAATAAGGAAAATTGTTTGAAGGTTAAGGTGAGCTAGTTAGTTGAGAAGGGTATGTTGCATGATATATGCCTTGAAGGATCAAATTACCTTAATGGAACTTGGGCCATTTATTGACTTATTGTCACTGGCAATATGCATAGAAAACCATTTTTCTATTCGTTTAACCAAATTGGAGGAAGAGGGCAAAAAATTGTGATGTTTTGTGTTCATGTTTGCTCGCTCTCTCTCTCTCTCTCTCTCTCGCTCTCTCTCTCGCTCTCTCTCTCGCTCTCTCTCTCGCTCT